>JAXIVJ010008304.1:7500-56236 GCA_036785665.1 Chirona hameri
ACCGCCCTGATTAACCGCTGTAGGTTGGGTCTTGGTACCAAAACGCTTGGTTGCACTAATGAATTGGTAAACCGCATGTGCTACCGCGAAGTCATCCCCGGGCTCAACGTCCTACCATGGAGCAAGATATCCAATTTCCATTTGCGATGCATGCAATTAAACTCAAGCTTCATGATTGCATTTACTTTTGCTGTCATTATCTCTCTCGGAAATGCATACTTTGAACAAGCCAAAAGATAGTGCCCTACGTCCTCATTGTTTCGGCCTTGACCACAGTCACAGTAGGGAGATTCGCTTTTTTGTATTTGGTAAGTATGACAGTTAAGGCTAGACATTCCTACCCTCATGCGCGTTAAAAGTGAATTATTTGTTTTCGAGCCAAATGTATAGTAGTTAGGTGTTTTTTTTATTTTTGAGTGATCTCTCAGTCGCTTTTTGAAAAGGGATTGAGAGCTAATCTCTCTGATGCTTTGAGGTAGCTTGTTCGTTAGTTTTGTGGTGCTAGGCAGGAAAGAGTTTTTGAATAGGCAGGTTCTGAAGGTAAATTCAGTTCTCTGGTGGGCGTTGCGAAGTGTCCGTTTGTCGGGATTGTTCCGGTCGGAGGGCAGTAGTCGCTGGATATAGGCCGGGGTATCACCAGACGTCAGCCGATTGAAAAATGTCATTCTGTGGATTTCGCGCCTTGTTT
The DNA here is from genome assembly GCA_036785665.1 of Chirona hameri. Classification (NCBI taxonomy): domain Eukaryota; kingdom Metazoa; phylum Arthropoda; class Thecostraca; order Balanomorpha; family Balanidae; genus Chirona; species Chirona hameri. The sequence goes on from JAXIVJ010008304.1 coordinate 8,189, forward strand.
TTAGTGAGGTCCATCCAAGCTCTCGTCTCAGATTGTCAGTCGAGGTTCTGGGTAGTGTCGCAGTCACGAGTCTTGCAGCCCTGTTCTGCAGTCTTTCCAGTCGCAAAGTGTCGTCCATTGTTAGTAAGCCGTCGTAAATTACGTCTCCGTAGTCGAAGTATGGCATCACATGAGTCATGTAGATTTGGTTTAATATTGACCTGGGTAGGTAGGGAGCAATGGGGTAAAGCGGACTTAGACTTATATTGACTTTCCTAATGATGTCATTAATGTGGTCATGAAATCTTAGATCTTCCGAGATTGGGATTCCCAAGTGTTTATGTTTTGTCACAACTGGAATGGGTGTTGCACCAAATGTTAATTGAGGGATGAATTTCTCTTTCCGGTTAGTAAAGTGTTGCTGTATTGTCTTTTTTGAGTTAAATGTTATAAGCCAGTTGTCACCGTACTTGTAAATTTCGTCAAGGTCCTTTTGGAGGGACTCCTGCATTTCATTTTTGTTTCCTGCGATATGATGTGAGAGAAGACATGCGTCGTCGGCGAAAAATAGCATTTAATTTTTTGTTTTTGTCGATAAGTCGTTCAGATATATTAGAGCTAGAAGGGGGCCCAGGACCGATCCCTGTGGACATCCCGCGTTCAGGGGTTGCAGTGAAGATTTGACATCGTTGATGACCACACGTTGTTGTCTGTCTGTCAAGTAGGAGTTGAGCCAGGGTAGAATGCTAGTTAGCCCAAATTCGCTATCACATTTGTACAATAATCCTCTATCTTTTCAAAATATCGACTTATGTCCAAATAGATAATGTTCTGGTCATTTCCTTTGTCAAGATTTTCGTATAGAGTATGTGTCCAGTAGAATAGTTGTAGTTGAGTCCCGTGTCCCGGTCGATAGCCGCTCTGTCGTTCCGTCAGTAAGTTGTGTTCCGTAATATGATCGTAAATACGTTTGAAGATTATTTTTTCAAATATTTTGGACATATACATATACATATACATATAGACATATAGACATATAGACATATAGACATATAGACATATAGACATATAGACATATAGACATATAGACATATAGACATATAGACATATAGACATATAGACATATAATTTTTTTAGCTCCCTCTTAGCTAATTTTTTTAGCTTATTCTCAATCGTTTCAGGGGGGTTTTCAACCCCCCTGAAACGATTGAGAATACTTAACTTAATTTCACCAAAATGTGCAAAACCGAACAGTGAACATCAAACCCTCGATTATAATCCGAGTTTTCACCTTTGGGGGAATTAACCATCAACGGAAACGGAAATGCAAAAGGAAGCTGTCATCCGTGAAAGCTACGGTTGTAAAACGTCTGTCAGCTTCATACGGTGTCGAAGTGGATTCGGACATAGACAATCCCAGGGGTGATGAAGCGATTCCAAACATAGAGTTGTACGAAAAAATGATGGCCCGAGCTTGTCGATAAATTCAACCATCCTCAAACTTCCTACGCCATCAAGCTTCAGATCCTGATGCTATCACCGTTTACTATCGAAAGAACTGCTGCACGGTTTGGCGCAACAATTCACATGGTGAAACGAAGTCGAGCTCTGAAGGCAGCGGAGGGTGTACTAGCCATTCCGGGTGCAAAGAAGCCATCAGTGACCAATTTCAGACGCAAAAAGAGAATTCCGTCCAACAATTTTATGAACGGGACGATATTAATAGAATTTGTCCTGGCCAAAAAGACTCAGTCAGTGTACGTGATCCTGACGGGGAAAAACGCCACCACCAGAAGCGCCTCGTGCTGTCCAATCTACGTGAAATTTATCAGCAGTATAAGTCCGAAACACCAGAGTCAGTAGGATTTGTGGTCTTTGCGAGCCTTAGGCCACCGTGGTGCGTTTTGGCCGGAGCCAGCGGCACGCATTCTGTTTGCATTTGCGTACATAACCAATATCCTAAGCTTATGCTGAAATCAGTCCGTTCAACTCTTACCATTAATGACTGCATAGCTAAAACAGTATGCGATATTCATAGGGAAACATGCATGTTGGGAAGTTATGAGGAATGTCCGGGCGACGAAAATCTGCGAGCATTTTTACAAGAGGAGGAAGAACTGAATGACGCAGAAGAAATCGAATTCAGCCAACGGCCATGTACGGATCGAACTACTCTCGTGTCTGTGCGTCAAGCCAAAGCTGTGTTCATAGACACTTAGTCAGCTCCATCTTTCGACTTCGGTCCCATCACTTCATTGCACACGCACAAAGCAAATATCTCAAAGAATTCAAAGACACTTTATCAACCGAAGAGGCGATCGCATTGGACGATTTTTCAGAGAATTACGCTCTCGTTGTACAGGACGCTATAGAAGGATGCTACTGGCAGAACGCACAGGCCATAATAGTGAATCCATCGTGTCGTTTTCGTATCGTACATTTTAGTGATGGTGTTACAGGAACAATATAACCGCCAGTGCTGAGACATGATGAAACAACCAAGCATTTTAAATTGATATTTGAGTAGTGTCAAATGTGCCGAAGCACGCATAGGTTTCTGCGTGTAGCCTTGATGGCCGGAAGGATAACACAACTGCAATAATATTATGCAAGATATGCTGAGAAGTGAACTGTTCGAGAGCGATGGTTAGAGGCAGGGGGTCGACCCCATGGTGTGTGGTCCCCCCCCCCCCCCCCTCAGTATCGCTTCGGCCTAGCTACGCTACCCTCACCCCTAGATTAGCAGGAATTTAATATTAGCACAATTTGATTGTGCGTGTGTGTGTGTGGGGTGAGGACAAACACCTTGCCGCAACCCAAACACATCGCTGGTCCCTCACGCAAAATTCCTTGGCGACGCCCCTGACTAGAAGAATAATGCATGGTTAACCCTCGCCCTACGGGAGCTTTTTTCACCTTCGCCCTACGGGGGGGGGGTCCTAAAACACCCCCTGTTAACTTCCAAACCAAGCAACATAGAGCAACGCGGTAAGAACAAACATGTTGCCTGTCATGTTTGGAATCTAACGTTCTTTTTAACGGTATTTAGGTTTCGGATCAACGAGTGACCTTCTAGGTCAAGTGAATGACCTCTATCGACCACGTCCAGAACAGCGATTTTGCTGTCAGAAAACCTCAAAATGAGAAATTGGTATATGTAAATAAAAAGTCATGTTCCTAGACCAGTTTTGTCTCAGAAATACAGAAAAGGTAATTATTTATTCGTATCTGGTCAAAAAAAAGTCCCAAAAAGTTATTAAAAAATGACGTCATTAATTTCTTACACTTAGGGAGCCATCAATCAGTGAAAAATAGAGATATTTCTTTGAAATTTGGTTTGAGTATTCTCCTTACTCCGTTCTCTCACATATTTCCGTTTTTTTAACATCTTTGAAAATTTTGATTTTGTGGTGTTTTTCAACAAAAAAAAGAGAAGTTTTTGTTCATTTTGGGGGTCAAAAACCCAAAATTTTGCAAATCCGAGATTGCCATTTTAAAGAAAATGACATTTTATATCTTTGCTTACTTGCGTTTGCAATTTGCTTCAAAACTCTGTTTTCTACTATTGTTCAAACATTTATCGTTTATCCACCAACATGACGTCATCAAAACATCATTATTGCCCAAATTTCTCTACCAATTTCAATGAAATTTTTACAGCATACGTATAATTGTTGTATACTTAGTTACTTAAAATTTTAGCAAGATGCGCCGCATTTCTAACAAGTTATGAAGAACAACTTCAGGGGGGGTCACTTTAGGAGCCCCCCCGTAGGGCAATGGTCAAATCTTACCGTTTTGCTCAGTGCGCACTCAGCGTATCCGCAGCAGTTATCTTCCACGTCGGTCGGCATTGGCACGCAACTGTGTATGAGAAGCCAAATATTACACAACATATTTTCTGCATTTACTTATCTTTATAAATACACTACATAGTTAGGGACATGAATGGTTCGGGTTCGTGTCCCGCCACCGGCGCAGCGCTACACCACACGACAACAGGTGTGCGATATTTGTGAGGGCAAACGCTGTAGTAAACAATGTGTCATTAAATGATCCAAAGTCAAAATATTATGTAATGTGCCAAGAAAACAATGAGAAGATCTTCACAAACATTGGCAGCGCTAGAAGAACCAGGGCCATTCCAGGTGTTACGCAAACTTGCCAATTGAGCAAATTTGATACTGTAACAAACTATAAGCCACTGGAACAGGTCCCAATCAGTAAGTTTGGCGCGTAAGGTATGCCATCAATAATCGGTAACAATGATGCGTGCAACGACGTTATACCACATCCTTACATGTCACAGGTGCAGCACCCATGATGGCACACAATGACTGCCCGACGGGCACTTACTTTCCACAGGTGCACCACGATGGCACACCACTGCCCGACGGACGTGGAGGTGGGGGATCCGTGCCTGCGGTGGTACCGGCCAAGCTGGCCTCCACCTCCCACGCGAGGGCCGGATACCGCACCAATATGTCCTTGAGTACTGTGGAGGTGCGCTGCGTGGCCTCTAGCTGTGACACAAGGTCCTGATGACACAAAAACATAAAACATGCATAAATACTTATTCCATCTTCCCGTGAAGGGCTGCAGACAAGCATGTTGATACAATGTTCAAATGGTAGTCTATAGGATTGCTGAAGTGTTGTCCGTTTATTCATTAAAAAATATATCTTACAGTATTTTATATTATTACTAAACCAATAAAGCTTGAACCTAAAGGGCCAAACATATTATATGGAGTATTGATAGTGCATATGGCAACCATGCATAACAACGTTTTACTGGATTGAAGACCATTCTTGCTTGCAAATGAAGAATCACATACATTCCATTGAATAACATGTTGCATGTGTTTTTTTCCCATTTGTGTGGCAGCATTGCAAACTTCACATACTTTGTGAATTGTGATGGCAACACATCTTGTCCATGAGCACATATAATGATACTGCTCCTGCATCCTGGGCTAGGCTCAAAATCACTGTGTGATCATGAACAACAAATGCTGGCAGACAAAAAAATTTGCACACATCAGTCATAGTAACAATTACGAGCTGACATGCAATGCTTGTTGATGAAGCGAAATGGTAAATCTTTGACAATAGAAATAATAATGAAGCATAATAAATGAGTAACTAAAGTTTCTAACTACAAGAAGAGGCAACAAATAAATATGCTACATAGCAGGCTCCGAGAATTGCTTTGGAGCTGGGGGTGCGGAGTCTAAAATTCTGACTACAAATAAGTATTAAGAGTGGAAAATTCAACCAAAAAGCATATGTACCAGGCTTTATCACCCAATTACCTGCTCACCAAAATTAGTTATTATCTATGCCAATGCTTACTTGTCTTTCCATCCACAAGCTGTCCCTATCATTACATCCATAAATCAGTATCAGGTTTCCAATTATTTAATGCATTTTAAAATAAGGAGTGGAAAATTCACTGTAAAACTCAGGAAAAAGGGTGGAAAAATAGTATCCATAGGGTGTCATTTTCCACCCAAATTGTCCAATGCTAGAATGCTTCACCAAAATTTGTTATTTTACGCTTGGCTGCTTCTCTTCATGGCTTTTGGTTGTACCTAAAATGGATAGGTAAGGTAGTCAGAAATATCAGGAATATCATATATCAGGAAACATTGATAATCAGTTGGACAAATTACCAAAATTTAAAGTGCAAATTTGCATGCAAGAAATAACATAAAAAACATCCACACTAACATGTACCTATGTAGCATGTAAGGATATAATATTTTGTCACATCCTTCTAGCAGACATTTCATGCTATCTCAGTATTGATGATATCAACAGCTCTGGTGCTTTACTGCATGTATTGTATAAGCTCAGCTGTGATGGGTACACATTCAATGTAAACTGTGTAAGAGCCATTTTGGTGAAAGAACCAGGTATGACAAGGAAGGACACATAGGTATAGCTGATTCCTGAGTACATTATTAGTATGCTTCACATGATAATAATAAAAAGGAAACTATGTACAGCCAGGCCTTGACAGACTGCTACAGCCTGATCAAGCAACCTCATCCTATTGTAGCGGACGTCACGCCGCGGCTTGATGTCTTATGTTTGTATTATTAAGTGTCTTGTATTATTTAACTGCAGCGTATCTTCCTTTCACCTTCCATAGCTTTCAAGCGCGCCACAGTTGTCAACCGGCGGCCGCATTCCGCCAGTTCGGCAGAATAACTTCTAGAACAAACGAATACATATTATCTAATGATCTAACTTATATATTGCTAATTCTATTTACCTGTCGTTCGTTTTCTTACTTCATATTTCGCGCACTACTCGTCTTATTTCGTTTCATGCAATTCTGTATGCGCGTTCGGGATTTTAGTATTCGTTTGGTACCGAATTGTGTCGTGTGTGAGCGTCCTTCTCGCCATGTGCTTCGACACGCAAGGTCGCACCCGCTCCGCCGACAATACAATCGTGAAGCCTCGCTCGAACTCTCGATGACCAACACGACGCACGTGATCGCTACATTGGTGACCCCGACGTGATCAGTGATAGTGCATTCGACAAGTGGACATAAACTAAGTGGCGACGCACGTGCGTTCCTGAGTGTGCGTTGGCCTCGCGGAGTGGGCCCGACAGCCAAGACGCCATGCCGGTCCAGTCCGGCACCTTCAGGCTGCCTGCCTTCTCGCCGGAGGAGGCAGACCTGTGGCTGGTGCAAGTCGACTGCGCCTTCGACGTGGCGGGCATCGACAACGATGTCGTGAAATTCAAAATGCTGGTGGCCAACCTGCCGGTCCATGTGGCGTCCCAGGTGCGGGATGTTGTGACCGCCACACCGCCGTCCTTCACCAACCTGGTGGTAGCGCTGCGCTCCAGGTTGGCGCAATCACGCGCCTCTCAACTGGAGGCACTGCTGCGTGACCAGCAGCTGGGTGACCAGCAGCCCACGCAGCTGCTCCGAAACATGCGCCACATGCTGGGTGGTGCACAAGATGACACGGGTCTGCTGCGCACCCTCTTACTGCAGTGGCTGCCCCACACAACCCGTGCTGCCTTAGCACTGCTGGCTGAAGACACCAAGCTGGACGACCTGGCCAGTGCTGCTGACCGCTTCCACAACGCATCACAAGTGGCAACGGTCGCGGCGGCCAGCGCCCAGCCAGCTGCAGCAATCAACTTGCAGCCTGCAGACTCTGCCTGTGGCTGCCAACCTGCCAGCTCAACAGTAAACTCAGAGCTGACAGCGGCTGTGTCATCACTGACGTCCACAGTGGCACGCCTGGAGGCGTCCTTCCAGCGTCTCAACACGGACCATCAGCGCCGCAGCAGGTCCCGTCCACGCAGACAGGCGACCCCTGGCGCGACGGACACTCGCCAGCCGCTGGCACCTGGTGCTGATGGCACGCACGGGTACTGCTGGTACCACCAGCGGTGGGGCGCTGATGCCCACCAGTGCCGGGCCCCCTGTACAGACGGGTACAGACGGGATTGAAAAATTTAGCTTTAAAATCAAACAAAATCGAAAGTCGACCCCAGTAAATCCCTGGATCACCCCAGCGATTCTCTCATCCATTAACAGACGCCATGAGCTTTTTGCCGTCAAATGCATATATCCAACTGAACAAAACGAAAGCAAATATAGAAACTATAGAAACGTATTAAACAATATCATAAGAGCAGCCAAACGTAAGTTCATTGAAACGGAACTTGAGAAGCATAAAGAAAATCCTCGTAAAATATGGGACATAATCAAAAGCGTAAGTAAGGGCAAAACCCAAGAGTTTCAGTTCCCATCATGCTTCCAAGGAATGCTAGGCGAGGAGATAAAAGACCCCAAAAAAATTGCAAACGAATTCAACAACTTTTTCACATCTATTGGTGAAAAACTACAAGAGAAAATTCCTCCTACAGAGGAAGACCCTGTCATTAATATTACAAAAGTTGCAGACTCACCACTCGTTGATTTTGAGGCCATTAGTGTAGATGAACTAAAATCCATTATAACTAACTTGAAAAAATGTTGGGGCAGGGATCGACGGAATAAATGCCAAAATATTCAAAGGAACATATATCAGCATCATCAATCAGTTAACCCATCTAGTAAATATATGTTTAAGTAACGGTGTTTTTCCTAAACAATTAAAGATTGCCATGATCAAACCAATATATATAGGCCCGAGCCTCGCCTCCACGATTTCGACGACCTGGCCGCCGCCCAACAAGAGGACCAAGAGCTGCTCCGGTTCCTGGACACGGAGCATGGTCTGCAGGTGCGCACCGTGCCTCTCGCGAGCGGGCGCACCCTGCTCTGTGACGAGTCGACTGGCTCTGCTCGTCCCCTCATCCCAACCTCTCTCCGAAGACTCCACTTCAAGCTGCTGCACGGCCTGTCACACCCCAGCGCCCGGGCGACGCAGGCCCTGATGTCCCGCCGAGTGGTGTGGCCCGGCATGCGCAAGGACATCGGCGACTGGTCTCGCAGCTGCATACCCTGCTAGCGGGCCAAGGTTCATCGCCACGTCCGCGCGCCGGTCGCCACGTGGACGCCACCGGCCGGGCGGTTCGAGGAGGTCCACATCTACCTTGTGGGCCCGCTGCCGCCGTCTGCGGGGCAGTCATACCTGCTCACCTGCGTGGACCGCTTCACGCGATGGGTGGAAGCCATCCCCATCCCGGACATCAGGACGGCGACGGTCGCCAACGCCTTCGTGTCCGGCTGGGTCGCTCGGTTTGGCGTCCCGACCCGCGTCACCACCGATCGTGGCTCGCAATTCGAGTCACGGCTGTGGCAGGAGCTGTCGGCCCTCCTCGGCTGCACCCGGCACCGCACCACCAGCTACCACCCACAAAGCAACAGCCTCGTGGAACGGGTCCACCGGCAGCTGAAGGGCGCGCTCCGGGCGCACAGTAACGCCAGCTGGACCCAGACGCTGCCGCTGGTGCTGCTGGGGATGCGGTCGGCACTGAAGGAGGACCTTGGCTGCACCACCTCCGAGCTGGTGTACGGCCAGACACTCCGTCTTCCGGGCGAATTCCTGGGAGAAGCGCCCACCACCGTCATCACGGACCCCCGCCTCCTACGCAGCGGGGTTCCGCCAGAACATGCAGCGGCTGCAGCCAGTCGTGCCGAGAGCTTCTGCGGCACATCGCCCCAGCTTCGTGCCCCGGACGCTCGCCGCCGCTACCCACGTGTTCGTCAGGCGCGAGTCGCGCACCTCCATGGAATGCCCGTACGACGGGCCATTCCCCATTCACAACAGGGACGACAAGACCATCACGATCTTAAGAGGCAGCCGCCGAGACCGCGTCTCCATCGACCGGGTCAAACCGGCGTTCATGCACGCGACGCCGGACGCGACGCCGGACCCGCCGCCCGCCGCAACTGCCGGACCCCGCAGCGACAGCACAGAGCTGCTGTCCAGCGGCCCGCTGTTGCTGCTGCCGCCCATCGTCCCTCCAGCGCCACGCCCCCTCCCCCCCCCCCCCCCCGCCCCTTCCCCCGCCGCCACTTCCGCCGTGTCTGCGTGCCACGAGGAGTGGACGAATCGTTCGGCCTCCCGCCAGATTCCAACACGTCACGTTCGCCAGTGACGTGTCTGGGGGGAGGGGAGGTGGTGTAGCGGACGTCACGCCGCGGCTTGATGTCTTATGTTTGTATTATTAAAGGGAGTGTGCCTACTGTTTTGATCTGTCAAAATTATTTTTCCTACGATAAGTAGCTATTGTTGTGATGGTTGGATATAACGAAATTTACATCTGGAGCCCCTTTAGTTGAATTTTCACTTATATTGTTTTTACTTATTTTTCGTTTCGATATCGAAAAAACGATCCCCACTACGGTGAAGGTAATCAGAGGTAACTAATTGCTACGTGAGCGACGCACCTAAGACAAAATACAGGCCGATCGTTTCGCCCAGGCCACGGTAGATAAAATACGTTCCGCCTATTCAATACGTGCGCTTCCGTGGGTTTGGGTTTGGGTTATACATATCGCCTTGGGTTTGGGGATATATCACCTTGGGTTTGGGGTTGGTGCTGGTGGTTGCAGTTTATCTGGGATCGTATAGCTCCTGTTGTATCAAAAGTAATGATTTGGTAAATACTAAAGTGAGATATTGACCTCTTTGACTACAGAAAGCTGTGTAAGTTTATTGAAAACTGTAAAAAGGCCGATTTAGATACATTTTAATTCAGTGTCTTAGCATAGGGAAATTTTGGTGGAAAATGACACCCTATGGATACTATTTTTCCACTCTTTTTCCTGAGTTTTACTGTGAATTCCCCACTCCTTATTTTAAAATGTATTGGATAATTGGAAACCTGATACTGATTTATGGATGTAATGATAGGGACAGCCTGTGGACGAAAAGACAGGTAAAAATTGGCATAGGTAATAACTAATTTTGGTGAGCAGGTAATTGGGCGATAAAGCCTGGTACATATGCTTTTTGGTTTAATTTTCCACTCTTTATACTTATTTTAGTCAGAGTTTTCCACTCCGCCCACCAGCTCCAAAGCAATTCTAGGAGCCTGTAATTCAATTTAATTCCATGTTTCTTATTGTTGTGGTAGGTACTAGGTAGGTACCTACCACCTATGCACAGTTAATACTTATTTCAATTTAGAATAAGTAAGACATCAATACATGCTACACCTACCTTTGTGTTAAAAATATAAATTGTGTGAACACAATTTAATTATACTTTTATGAGAATGGGAATTAGCTACCGGATATTTACTGCAAGTTGGTACCTATAACACTAGGTATGGTAAAAGCCCAATCTTCAGACATGTCTTACCTCAGGCTTGTCATGCTATCAGAGTATAGGGGCTACTGGCGCACAGTGTGTCTGTATTGTTAACATTCTGATGGCATAAAAAGTCCAAGGTTATGATGTGTCCGAGGTTACAGCAGTTCACCCTACCAACAGCTACCAATGGTGTTAGCCTGCGTCCATGGTACCAGCTAAAAAGTGATGAGTGTTTTTAACTTTAAAAGGCAAATAAGTTAAGTGAGGAACATGTGTGATTTATGTTAATGGATTTACACATACCTAAATTGGCAATGTAAATGTAAGTTATTTTCAATATAAATTGTCAATATAAGACAATAATGGCCAATCTGATATTTTTGCTGTAACAATGGTTTAATGACCACACACATGTAGGTATGTTTCCATTTTTATTGATTTGACAAATTCAACATATATATTTAATACTTATACTTACTTATACTTATAAACATGGAGAATTTAGAAAGGCCACATGGCCTCACTGATCCAAACGATACTGAGCTCCTTAGCAAGATTCTCTCCCTCAGTCGTGTATATATTTAAATGTTGATATAACTTAAATGTCATATCTGTTTAAATGTTGAGGCAAATGTGAATCAATTAACATATTTTTTTTATTCTTTGAATCTGAAAAAAACGATTCTAAAAAAAATCCATGAATCAAATGGTGATTTAATAATTCAGGTCCCAAAGATGAAATGAATTGTGATTGAATCATTACAAATGTTGAATCAAAGTCTGCTTATATTGACAATACGTATTGTCAGTACAAAATGGCATACAATCACACTACTCCACCACTTATTCAATACATGTAGGTACATATTGCACAAGTTTCAGGTGATGGCTGCAATGGCCTTGGCTGCAGTGTTACTGGTATCATAGAGCTGTGATTGTATAGAAAAAAATATAAGCAGTGAGGAAAGATGAATCTTGGATGACTAACTAAGAAGAAGAGTGCAAGTTTATGGAAAGCTGTAAAGCTGGTAACGCTGATTTAGATGCATTTCAACAGCATGTGTCTATGCCCCATGGTCTTTTTATTGCAATATATTTATTTGCAATTATTTTGCAGATTTATTTGCTTTTGCAATAATTTTATTGCACTTACATGAAGTGAATATTACAAAAATGGACATCTTCAATATATAATTTAATATAATTGGAATGGGAGGCCATTTCCCCCATTTCTAGTGATATTTTTTCCCTTTTTGTGAAAATGGGAAAGCAATATTTCAACAATGGTGTACTTTCCTCGTTTAACCCTATTTGTAACAGGCTCCTGGCTACCCCTATTTGTAACAGGGGGGGGGGGCGGATTCCGCCCCCCCCGGAGATCTCGAGATCTACCCGTCCGATTTTCAAAAATGAAACGGCGTTTGGTTCCCCTCAACACGATCTACATTTCTAAATAATAATAAAAAATATAAATTTTGATAGGGGGGCAACAGGGGGGCAAAAACCACAAATTGTAGTGGTATTTTTGATCCAACATAGCTTTCATGTTTATCGACCGATTTTACCACAATTAATACGAATCGATAGAGATTGAATTGGACATTGATATATGACAGTGGCGTTTGAAAATTCAAAAATTATAGGCGTGTGCAGTTCACTCAATATGGGGGTGAAGTAAATGCGTAATAAAACATTTTTTATGTTGTTTTTTTAATAAATGAAATGGTATGTGATTATGACATTAGACAAAATAGTTAAAAATCATATGTTTTGCCATAGGCGGTACCAGGTTAGTGAAAAGGGGGGTAAAATTGGAAAAAATATTAACCGCAGACAAGTTGCTACCCAGCACTATAAATATGTTACTGATCGTAGATAGTTCCTTTTTGCATGTTTTACTTCATCATAGGCGTATCCAGGATCCAAACTGGGGCGGCTCAATACCTTTTGATAAGTATATTATCCGCTATTATGATACTAACTAGTCAAAAGTGACTATTTCACTTACAACTTTAATTAACATTGCTTACCCCCCTTTTACCCTACCTGAACTCGCCTATTATCTTATAATCGTTCGTAGAGTAGCCTGTGGTGTGTGTTTCATCCGAAAACTACAGTATGTTATGTCATTGTACGCCCATGCCTCTTAGTTTCCTTGCAATAATATGACCCTCTTTCTTCCATTCCTGAGCGCGCCTCTGCAAAAAAATGACTATATTCCCTTTCCTGGCCTCATATGTGCATATATAATTATAAGCTAACCGTCTATTGCGCCGTTATCGCTGGCATATCGTCATCACCAAGACAGTCACTCCCTTTTCATGTGCCTGAACACGCCCCTGAAACTCTATATGTAATAAATTATGCAAATAATGGAAGCAGAAGCTATCTTTTACATCTTGATAACTATAAATGCCCCTTACATTGCTATATTTGTTTCCCGCCAAGCATTGCAAACTTCCTGGAACCCCCCCCCCCCCCCCCTTTTCAAGCCCCTGAAACCGCCTCTGCCATGAAATTTTAATGATATTTCATTAACATCAACTAATTTGCACTTGTTGCAATCACCGTGAACCGATGTAACTCCTTCATACTTGAGGCAGTTACGAAGAAACCGTGAAGATCGCATTTCCGTATTATCGCCAAATATCGCCTCCGAACCCACCCAAAACTGTACCCTGGAACCGCCTCTGTTCAGGTTAAGAACTCAATTTTTTTCTCTCCAAATGCGGTATTCAATTCTATGAAAAGTCCCAAAATTTCATGGGCCTGCTCCCAGCCGTTCTGGAGATATCTGCGAAAAACATGAGGGGGGGGGCGGAATCCGCCCCCCCCCCCCCCCTGTTACAAATAGGGTTAAGACACCAGTAGCAAATAACAATGTTACTGTGTTTTTGTGAGAGATTTCTGTCTTCATTCTCCATTGTGGTGGGTTGCTATTTTTGTCACAGAACAGTGCCAATCTTATATTGTGTTCAGTATTCACTGCCTTCACCTTGTGTTGTCTCCGCGGTTGTTCCGCAACTCGTTGGCGGGAGGGCGTACTGAGAAGCTGTAATGGAACATCGGTGGTAGCGGCGGCGACTCGCCCAGCCAGGAATGTCACGACAGCCGGGCGAGTCTTTGTTTATCGTTCAAAATGATTGTTACGATGAATACATGGTTTTACGCAGCCTTTACGCCTTTACCGTTGATTTAAGTTACAAGCTTCATTAAATAATGCTTACAATCAAACATGAGTGGTTTTCTGAATAAATGGTTTCATGAATCGTTTCTTCTCTTTTATCATTTTTAGTACTACCACATGTAGCGTCAACGTCCCGTTCGATTGACTGACTGTCTAGTAGGACATCACATATCAGCGTCACAACTCAGCTACAGCGGTCTTAGAACTAGACCAGAGGCGCAGTCACTAAGTCCTGGTTCAAACACCGAGAAAAACCATGCTTACTTGTTCTGGCTGTATTATGAAACAACAAAGTCAACGGATGAGCCATTCATACATTTTATATTTTAGTAAAAGCAATAGCAACGTAACAATAACAATACCAAACATGACCAATTCCATTCTCCACAGCAAATGATGTCACCATTTCACCTTTCCTCCGCACCTTAGAAATGTACAACAAACGAACAAGTACTCCATGTTAATATCAACTGTGCGATATAAGTCAGAGGTCAGAAGTTGTGCCTAACTACAGCCACATACCGAGGTCAGGTCAGAAGTCAGACAGTAACCGTGTATGCCTGCAGGTCATATAGAGACATACAGACACAGGACAGGTCAGATGTCATGCCAGAGGTCGGACCAGCGGTCAGACAGCAGTCGCGTCTCCTACCAGGTCACGCACAGACAGAGGTCAGACCAGATGTCAAACAGCGTCCCCCTGCAGGTCACGCACAGAGTGAGGTCAGGTCAGATGTCATGTCAGAGGTCGGGTCAGATGTTATGTCAGAGGTCGGGTCAGAAGTCAGGTCAGAGGTCAACCCGGAGGTCAGGTCAAATATCAGGCCAGAGATCAGGCAGCAGCTGTGTATCCAAGCAGGGCACACACAAGATACAGATGCAAGGGCGCTGCCACAATATTGTGAGACCGGGGGAGGGGGGGGGGGGCAGGCAGGTGTTCCCCCTCTCTACCTCACTTTCATTGAGCTGTTAAAATCCAGCTAATCTGCTCCCCGCGGGGGGGGGGCCTGCACAGAGTTCAGGCATGTGAGAGGTCAAACAGCAGCCATTTCTCCCATTGGGTCACACAGACAGAGGTCAGATCAGAGGTCAGACGGCAGCCGTGTCTCCCTGCAAGTCACTCACAGACAAGGGTCATGTCAGAGGTCAAATGGCAAACAGCGTCCCCTGCATGTCACGACACGCACAGTGAGGTCAGGTTAGATGTCATGCCAGGGGTCGGACTAGATATCAGATAGCAGCCGTGTTTCCTTCCAGGTCATACACAGACAGAGGTCAGGTCAGATCAGATGACAAGTGGCCCCCTGCATGTCACGCACAGTGAGGTCAGGTCAGCTGTCATGTCAGGTCGGGTCATAGGTCGGGTCAGATGTCATGTCAGATGTCGGGTCAGATGTCATGTCAGAGGTCGGATCAGATGGCATGTCAGATGTCATGTCGGAGGTCGGGTCAGAGGTCAAGTCAGAGGTCAAGCTAGAGGTCGGGTCAGATCAGGCATCAGTCGTATCTCAAAACAGGGCACACACACATGCAAGGGCGCTGCCACATTTTGAGACGGGGGGGGGGCAGCTAAGTGTTTGCCCCATCCCCCTACCTCACACTCAATGAGCTGTCAAAATCCTGCTCATCCATCTGGAGGCAGCCCAGCCCCAGCCCCCCCCCCCCCCGTCTTCATGCAGGCCACACACACAGACAGAGATCAGGTCGCTCCTATTCAGCCGCGCCGGCCGGTCGCGCGCGCCCAACAACTGCAGCTGTCCCGTGACACCCAGCACGTGTGTGCCGCTCCTTTTCAGCCGAGCTTCACTGCTGCCACTGGTTACCAGAGCTGATGGACCGTCTGCAGGCTCCGGAGCCATGTCAGGAAGGTGCTGGAAAGGCAATGTCACTCAGGTCATGAAATGTGGAAATGGGAATGATATAATGCCATTAGATACTGAATGATGTATTTTACAATTTACTCGATTATTCATTATGTTATAGTGTAATTCAAATCACATGAACAGACATAAACAGTATCAGGAAATATTAAGTCGTGCTATGCTTGGACAAAATACCACTGGAACCCAGTATGTACCAGTAGTGTACTTTGAAATGCTTGAGAAATATGCATTTGTAAGCAGTAATACTGAAGCAAAATTACACAGACATATTTGATTTCACTTCTTCTTGTACTTCTCACCAGGCACGTAGCCAAGGGGAGGGCGGCGGGCCCCCCCCCCCCCCCCCCCCCCCCCCCCCCCCCCCCCCCCCCCCCCCCTGGAGGCCAGGAGGACCCTTTTTGGCGCGGGAGGGCCCTTTTCGGCGCGCTGCGCGCGCCGAAAAGGGCCGACGAGACCGCGCGAAGCGCGGTATCATAGGCTCTTGAATACACGAAGCGTGGTCTTTAGAGAGTTTAGAGGACTTCAGAGGCCCTTTAGGGCCACTAGGGCCCTCTCTGAAAGAGCAGAGGGCCCCTTGGACGTTCAAAAGAGCCCTGTTCATGTCAGAGGGGCCCCTGGCCAGACCGAAAGGGCCCCTGAGCGGGTCAGAGCCCCTGAGCACGTCGAATGGGCCCCTGAGCACGTCGAATGGGCCCCTGAGCACGTCGAATGGGCCCCTAGCCAGCACAGAGGGGCCCCTGGGCAGGTTAAGAGGCCCCTGAGCATGTCGACAGGGCGACAAAGCGGCCAGCGCAGTCCTTTTCCAGGTCATAAGGGCCCCTGAGCAGGTTGGAGAGCCCCTGGACAGACCAGAGGGCCCCTGGGAAGTTAAGAGGGCCCCTGTGCAGGTCAGAGGGGCCCTGACCAGACCGAAAGGGCCCTAGGTGGGTCAGAAGGGCCCCTGAACATCCGAATGAGCCTCTAGCCAGCACGGAGGGGCCCCAGGACAGGTGGGAGGGCCCTCGGAGCATGTCGCAAGGCGACAAAGCAGCCAGCGCAGTCCCTTGCTAGGTCGGAAGGGCCCCTTAAATGGTTAAAGGGCCCCTGGAGAGACCAGAGGGCCCCTGGAAAGTTAAAAGGGCCCCTGCGCAGATCGGAGGGCCCCTGAACAGACCGAAAGGACCCCTGGACGGGTAAGAAGGGCCACTGAACATGCCGAAGTGGCCCCTGGCCAGCACGGAGGGGCTCCAGGGCAGGTCGGAGGGCCCCTTGAGCATGTCGGCAGGGCGACAAAGTAGTCAGCGCAGGCCGACCAGAAGAGTCGCTGGGCCGATCGGAGGGGCTCCTGGGCAAGTCAGAGGGGCCCCTGGCTAGACCGAAAGGGCCGGTCGGAAGGCCCCTTGAACATGCCGGATGAGTTC
The DNA here is from genome assembly GCA_036785665.1 of Chirona hameri. Lineage (NCBI taxonomy): Eukaryota > Metazoa > Arthropoda > Thecostraca > Balanomorpha > Balanidae > Chirona > Chirona hameri. The sequence continues at coordinate 25,379 of JAXIVJ010008304.1, forward strand.
CTAGCCAGACTGGAGGGGCCCTGGGCAGGTCGGAGGGACCCCTGAGCAGGGGCGGCGGATTGCGGTGGCAGGGTACCCAAAATTCCCCCCAGTCGAAAATCCTGGGGGCAAAGGGTAGTTTTGCCCCCCCCCCCCCCCAGATTTTAGCCTGCTCAATCTGGGGGAAACATGACCCTTCCCCTCCCCAGGATTTTCATTTGAGGGGGGATTTTGGGTACCCTGCGCCCCGCAATCCGCCGCCCCTGCCCCTGAGTATGTCGGCAGGGCGACAAAGCAGCCAGTGCAGTCCCTGTCCAGGTCGGAAGGACCTCTGAACAGGCCGAATGAGCCCCTTGACACACAAGGGGGGCTTCTTGGAAGGTCAGAGGAGTCTCTAGTGAGACCGGAAGGGTCAAAGCACGTAGAGATCCCAGATGAAGATTAAAACAAGGAGGACTTACTCCACAATACAAATATTAAAAGCGGAGCTTTCGAGTATATTGTAACACCCTTCGTCAGGGTGCTACAATATACCCGAAAGATCCGATTTTATTTTTTCCTGTTGAGTAAGCCTTCTTTGTATTATATATATCACCCACTCCACATCATGTCTTTTCGTTTCGCGGATCCCAGATGAGTCCCTGAACAGGTCGGAAGGGCGTAGAAAAGGTCAGAGGGGCCCCTAGACGATCTGAAGGGACCTTGGGCCTTTCAACAGTAAGAATACATACAGTTGTACAGGGAATAAAACTCAAAATTTTCGCACCGCTCCGCGGCGCAATTTAACTACAAATTCAATTATATGCGGGTTAGGAAAAAAATCGGTCAGTTTCTCGGCGCATTTATGTGTTATGTTGCTACTTTCCTATATTATTGGGTGAAATAGTTCACTTTAGCACTTTTCCCCCGCACTTTTTAACGCACCATATAGCAATTTTAGAGGTCCGCACCATACGCAATGCGACGCATTGATGAGAAACCAACCCAGGGCATAATACTCAAAATTTTCGCACCGCTCCGCGGCGCAATTTAACTACAAATTCAATTATATGCGGGTTAGGAAAAAAATCGGGCAGTTTCTCGGCGCATTTATGTGTTATGTTGCTACTTTCCTATATTATTGGGTGAAATAGTTCACTTTAGCACTTTTCCCCGCACTTTGTAACGCACCATATAGCAATTTTAGAGGTCCGCACCATACGCAATGCGACGCATTGATGAGAAACCAACCCAGGGCATAATACTCAAAATTTTCGCGCCGTTCCGCGGCGCAATTTGTTTAAGAGTTCCAGCTCTTGAGCTTAAAAAATATTCCAAGTTGGTATAGCTGATTCCAAATTCGTGTCGCTGGTTCAAAAGTTGATGTGGCAGTTTGCTAACTCAAGCTCCTAAACGTTGGTATGGCCCATGCCATACCTGCCATACTGCATTTTCCAGCCTTATAACGTACCTTTTCATGCGTTTTTTTTGGGGGGGGCCTTTCAACGTTTAGGAAGTGGCCCTTTCAACGCTCGGGAAGAGGCCCTTTCGAGGCGCCCCCCCCCCCCCCCCCCCTGGACGAAATCCTGGCTACGTGCCTGCTTCTCACCAACACACTTGCATACAACACTGGCAAACCTCTCATGCTAGTCAGCGGCGGATCCAGGAAAGAAAATGGGGGTGGGGGGGGGGGGGGGCGGTGGCACATCAGACGTCAAAGGGCCCACGAGCTGCAAGGGGCTCCCAAACATTTTTGCCAGTCTGAAAGGGCCTGCAGTCGGTCCAAGTGTATTTGCAGGTATGAGAAGGCCCTTGTCAAGCCTGAGAGGGTCTATGCCAGTCTTGTAGGGCCCTTGCAAGACTTGAGAGCGCCCTATGCTGGCCTGAGAGGACCACCAGCATGTGCAGACCTGGGAAGGACCCTTTCAAACCAGCTTTGTGCTCCCTTAGCCTGGTAAGGGCCCCTTGGACTGTCGTAAGGCCTTTAAGCTTGGTAAATGCCCTCTCAGGCCCAGCGAAGGCCCTTTCAGACCAGTGTTGGGCCATCAAACGTCTGGAAAGGGCCTTGTCAGTCATGGCTGTGCCCCGGGCTTGGCAAGGGCCCTCAGGTCCTCAGACACGGATGGACCCAGCGTCCACAGAGGGGGCCCTCCTCAGACTTTTGTGGGGCATGTGTCCCATTGCCCCCTGGATCCGCCCCTGATGCTAATCAATAAAGTGTAAACTAAATTTGGCCCAAAAGGTAAGCCGTTACAATGATTTTCAAAGAAATCGGTGCTCCAAAATGTGTGTATTCCTTCACAAGGCAAAGTTTATCAAAGTTAAGCACCTACTTTAATACACAAGCGGTAAGGATCAACACGTACCAGTGATGGGATGGCAGACTTCTTCAGCTTAACATGTGAGCCTGACTCATAATCATGAGCCGCAAAGTGCCTGAAGCACACACGCATTGCCTCCTTCAATCTGCATGCTGCCATCGAGGCAGCCAACAGCTGGCTGTCTGCCCTGGCACCCTGAAATACAGAACATATATAAATGCACATTTTTTTGATGCATTGATTTAATCAATTCACAAAAAAATTGCTTCATGAATTGACCAGTGATTTAATCATTCAGGTTCCAAAATGAATTGTGATTGAATCGTGCCAAAAAAGTTAAATCAGTAACCAGTCTGGACTGAGCATGAAACCCATAATCATGGAGGAGCGAGGTTATTTTGTCTTCAAAAGTCAAAAATAATTCAATATATTTATTTAGTGATCTATCAAAAATAACCATTACAAAACAATTATAATATCTAATAGCTCTCTTTTGAAGATGAGCGTTGAGGCAAAAATAATTATAAAACTGAAGCGTTACACTAATGATATAACACAACATGACAATGACATAATTACACTAATGACATAAGGGACAAGTTTCTGTTCAGTTTCAGATTTTAGTTCAGTAATTCACCTCCTCAGTTAATGGTGTTCTTGAGGTCCATAACAAAGAAAGAGAGTATTATTACGACAGACAGAAAAGCGTACCAGTAATACCAAAACTATGTCACCAAAAACTATACATAATCAAACCTGACCTAATCTTTACAGCAATTACGGTCATAGGGATCCATGTTTAGAACGCTCCGCTCGCATTCGCTCGCTGTGCTGTGGAACCCACTGAGTGGGCATCGCCCCCTGGACCCCACCCCAGACCATCTTGTAGACAGACAGTATAGAGGATTATTCATGGCTCCGAGTGGAAGATAATAATATATTTTCCAAGCGTGCGACTGAAAAAAACGAGCAATGAAGGAGCGAGGTTTTTCAGGAACACACAGAAATATTGTTTATCTTCCACAAGGCAGACATGAAGAATTCCATATTTTTTAAAGTAAAGGTTGATTCAGTCTAGTTCAGTTCAGTACTTGATTTTTAGTCGGAACTCACATGACCTTATCTTGTATCTCAAGAGGGATGCAAAGATAACACATTATTTCACTTTATCATTGAATGTGTGTTAAACCTTTTTATCTTTGCATCTCAGCAAAGTGCAAAGATAAAAATATTCCAGCACTGCAGACCCAATGGAAAATCAACCTCTACAAGAAAGATAACCCACTGTTCAGTATGTCATAATATTAGTCAGCCAGACTACTCTTCTACTATTAAGGACCTCAAGAACACCATAATCTGGGGAGGTGAATTACTGAACTAATACCAGAGTTTCAATCATAGTCTATTTTCAGGTTACAAATCTGATTAGTTGCAGTTCTGTCTATTTCGCATGTTAATGTTACTAATTAATTGGAAAATAGACTTAAAAATACCTACCAAACATTTTTAAATTATGAACCATTTATTTTTCATATTTATTGTGTTAAGAATTTGAATCAGGTTACTGAATAACCTGAAGACCGCCTATGCCAATGACGAATACCGACTTACCTTGACCTAATATTTAAAATACATTATAATAGCCAAAAGGCTTTGGTGTTCACTAATTATTTTTATTAAAACTACTATCAGTCAAAACCGTATGTCAACACGTACCGGTGGGCGGTGCAGCGATCGAGATGCTTCTTCGTAGTCATATGCACGATTTTTGTTTATACAGCAGCGACATTGTTTATAAGTACATTTCTGGTATCTTATCTATTGCCTTGATCTACAACCACGGACGCAACACTGATTCGGCATTTCCACAAATGACTGTTATCGTTCGTTTGAAGATTTGTCAACGCATCAGCCAGGATTGTCAAGTTACTGGAAGGACAATACCAATTACCAAACTAAAACCACGATAACACAGCTACCAAAGATACGACCGAGATAGCTCGCACTAAAAGCTGGAGTTTTAGCAGCTTCAGGCCGCCAGGGACCGCTAGTGAGCCAGGGTAAACACCATGGCTCACTAGCGGTCCCTGGCGGCCAATTGCTGCGAAAACTCCAGCTCTTAGTGCGAGCCCGAACATCGCATACAAATTAATAACCAGTCTGGTTCAATGTAAACAAACCGTCGAAAAGCATGATGGCCGCCCAGGTTCTGTTGTTCGGCAGCTGTTATCAGCGCGCATGAGCTGTTTGTTCGAATTGCTATTGGCCGGTGATAACGACATGCTAGCGGTATAATCGATAGTTGCAGTGTAGTAGTGGGAACGGGAAGCCATCTGGAGTCTACCCGATAACTTTTTGCTCCCAAGCAAATTCTTGGAGTCTTTGAATATCTCAGCAACTAGGGTGAATCTGGAGAAATGAAGTAATGGTTCAATTCAGAAAATTGTGTTCTATAGACCGGTGTCAATAACTCCAACTAAGTGATGTGAGTAGGCACACTCCCTTTAAGTGTCTTGTATTATTTAACTGCCGCGTATCTTCCTTTCACCTTCCATAGCTTTCAAGCGCGCCACAGTTGTCAACCGGCGGCCGCATTCCGCCAGTTGGGCAGAATAACTTCTAGAACAAACGAATACATATTATCTAATGATCTAACTTATATATTGCTAATTCTATTTTCCTGTCGTTCGTTTTCTTACTTCATATTTCGCGCACTACTCGTCTTATTTCGTTTCATGTAATTCTGTATGCGCGTTCGGGATTTTAGTATTCGTTTGGTACCGCATTGTGCCGTGTGTGAGCGTCCTTCTCGCCATGTGCTTCGACCCGCAAGGTCGCACCCGCTCCGCCGACAATACAATCGTGAAGCCTCGCTCGAACTCTCGATGACCAACACGACGCACGTGATCGCTACACTATCCACTCATACGTAAGACTCACAAAACATTGCTTCATTTTAGGATAACTGATAACTGGTAACTGGTCCAAGCAGAGTTGAAGATACCACATTTTGTTGTGTGGTATATGAGACATCTAGTTATCCAGTATGTACCTACAAATGCGAATAAATAGTTCAGAGCAAGGCCATATATAGGTTCAGATCAAACAGTTGTAGAGCATAAAACGTTGGTTTGTGGACCAAGCACCGTGTCCTCTTCGGACCAAGGTGCTAATTGGAACTCTCACCCTGTTCCGAGGGGTATGGGGAGCCGGGCAGACTTTTTCAGAGGCTCGCCGAGGGATTGAACCCCGGTCCCCGTCACAGAAGGCAAGTATCTTACCACTGCGCCGAGTTGCTCCCCAAGAGCATAAAACGTTTTGTTTTGTTTTGTTTTATTTTGTATTGACGTCTCCACTATCGTCTCCGGTAACGCGTCATATTTTGGTTACAAGTACGCCGTTATTGTATGCAATCGCTTCCATATCCAAGCTACCATATGCATGACGTCATACATTGTCCTGAAGTTTTGCATGGCCATAAACGGGAAAAGAGAAACATGTACATTTCTCAACGGATATCCATCTATCGTCCAAACAAATGTCATATTCGTGATTTTCAGCTCAATATACCCCGTATAGCCAACTTTTAAGACATTTTTTTTCAAGGTGACCTATTCCTTTAAAGGGAAGTGTCGACCTTGGTAGATTCGAGCGAATGCTATACAATGACTAAACAGAGTACCCAGATAATTACTCTGCTATTAATTTGTCATAAAATCCGGGAACTGCGGAGATATTCATGAAATAAAATATTATACAACATGACGTCATTTTCAGATTTACGTCACAAACGCGTCACAACTCCCGATTTTTTGGTGAATCGAATTAGGTAAACAGTACTACTTTATGTGCGCCCCCAGTTTTATAAGGGACAAAATTAATGGAACAGCCAGAATGACCACTTCCACCACCAAAGTGGACACTCTCCCCATCAACTTAACAAACACGCCAGAATGGCCTAAGCCACCTCCAAAAAGACCAATTCACCACCAAAAATACGAATCCACCACCAACGATGCCAGATGGAATATGGAATACAGAAACCCGACTAAACAGCATGAACATTGAACAGCATCAGGGTGCCGGCGGTGGACTTTGAACATTCACCATTTTTTTTTTTTTTTTAAGCAACTGGCTGGTCGACAAAGACATGCCAGAATATACGTAATTGAAGCATCTCATACTCCCTGTTCGCCGTTATCGGCGATCATGGGCATCAGGCTAGGATTTTAGGTTACGGGAGGATGGATAAATCCAAGATAAATCGGTATGCCGATCGACCTAGCTTCATAGGCGTCGCCAGGATTTTTAGGCTGGGGTGGGCAAAATGCAAATGCAAACTAAAGCCGGACCACGCCGGATCGAATGGTGAAGACCCCGCCCAAATCGGTCCCATAGGTTCGGAGCATGGCGTCGTCGTCAACGATTTTTGGTGGTTTTGGTCCAATTTGGTCCACTTATATTGGACTAAAGAGGATAAAACTCAAAACGGCACCGTTTTGAACCGCGCTAGATCGAATGGTGAAGGCCTCACCCAAATCGGTCCCCATAGGTTAGGAGCATGACGTCGTCGGCAACGATTTTTGGCAGTTTTGGTCCAATTTGGTCCACTTAAATTGGACCAAAATGGATAAAACTCAAAACGGCACCGTTTTGGACCACGCCGGATCGAATGGTGAAGACTCCGCCCAAATCAGTCCGGCCATAGGTTCGTAGCATGACGCCGTCGGCAAATTGGTACGGGAAAATCCGGGTCCAATTTGGTCCACTTAGACTGCACCAAAGTGGATACAACTCAAAACGGCACCCATTCCGACCAGTCGGAATCGATTGGTGAAGAAATCAAGTACATCGTCGGCTAATCTGGTCGTTTTTTTTGGACCCTCCAATTGCAATGGCGGCGGGACCCGTACTCGTCAGTTGTCACGACGCTATCTGGCATGACAGTTTAGTTTATAAAATGATCTTGTTTAGCTGACGAGGTCAAATATACTCATTTCTGGTTTTATTTATACCTTCCCTACTAGATTTTGGTATTCAGTCTAAGTGATTTGGTGGTAAGTTAGCCAATTAGGCTGTGAGTGTCCTTTTTGGACATTTTTTCTTCCATCTCGATACTCAAGTGGACGTTTCGGCTGCAGGATGTGCTATATTGGTGGTGGAAGTGTCCAATTTGGTGGTGGCATTGTCCAAATTGGTGGTATTCATTTATTTGGCTATGGAGTGTCATTTTAGTGGCGTTTTGTTTATTTTGGTGGCAAGTGGTATTTTTGGTGTTGTTCTGTCGTTTTGGTGATTGATTAACCCTCGAGTTACTGGGGGGGGGGGCTATTTCCCCACCCCCTCCCGTTATTTTGCAATAACTCCTAAACTAACACCGGTATCGTCACCAAACTTGCAAAACCTTCTCTCACATCAATGCTACACATGTTGGCAAAAGGAAAAATATGAGATTATGATAGGTCAACCGGGAATGACGTCAGAGTGACGTCATGTTCTTCGGTTTTTGTTGCAAAATAATGGTTTGTGGAAAACGCTGTTAAAGGTACGATGTTTGAGATAAACTCAATTGTCTTAAATCAAATTAATTACAATAGACCGGGCTATCAAACTGCTATCTCAGATTTTTGATTTGTTTTTTATGAAACAAATTGAGAAATCCAGATACATTTTTTTTTTAAACAAAATTTTCAAGAAAAAATCAGAATTATCCAAAAACCGGAATATACGTGATCGCGACGTGTGCGGTGAATATGTGTACCAAATTTGAAGTCGATATCTTCGAAAATGACTGAGTTATGACCTTTAAATGACAAAAATCGACCACCTCTCACAGCATTACTATGCATAAAAAACGCATTTTAATTTTTGCTTTTTACTTCTATTTATATGGAACAAACAATGTTATAAGGTCATTTTACGCGTTCTAGACGAAAAAAAAACATAAACATGTGTTACAACGCCTAATGACCGTAATCTGCAGTTTGACCTCGTGACCTCGGATGACCTTGACATGACCCAAGGTCATACACAGCTTAGAAAGGTACTTAGAAGTGTCAGACACACGAATCATACCGATTTATCGACAGCTTATGCGTTTAATATTGCAATTTTGCACGACAATTCCATCCATCGAGACCTTTTGACACGGTCAAACATTTTGTACTTGACCTGACCTGTGACGTCATCGGTGACCCTGAGGTCAACAATATTATGTTTCCCTCGATAAATGTCCCAGGGCTATCGAATGCCGTTTGAATTTGTACATTCGGTCCAGTAGTTCCGGAAATCCGAGGGGGGGGGGGAAAATAGCCCCCCTCCAGTAAGTCGCGTTATGAAATATATCCCAGTAACTCGCAGGTTAATAGGGAGCCGTTTTATAATGCACACCGTAAGATACACATAACAAGTACGACATCTGGTAGCACTTTTTTCTGTGACGGCACATGGATTCGATTTTTTGTCTGTGTCAACGAACGGAAAAACGATTATTTTTCCTCAAGTATTTCCTGTAGAACAAATTCACTTACAAAGTAGGAACCAGAGACACTTTTGGGATGTTTTAAACATGAAGGAAGCAGATCAATCCCGAGGCCAATTCTAACGCTACGTGACGTCACGGCTGCCCGTCATTCCCGGAAAACGCCTTCTGCTACGCTGCATTTGTTTGGTGAGTTGCAGGGGGTGTCATGCCGGGATTCCCATGTATCGGCTGCCGAGCGGCTCGGCATTAGTGATGACGTCACTGGTGTTCTGGTCCCGTCGTGGCCTGCCTCGTCACCGCAGCTGCGCTTTCGAGCGTTTTGCGGTCTATTGACGGGTGCTGGCGAACGGCAATTTGAAGTCGTCGCCGTTATATAAGTAAGATAGTTAGGTTGCAAGTCAGTTGCTTGACTTGAAAGCATAGACCTTTGATTTAAAAAAAAAAAGTTTTTTAGCATATCTTGAACATTACGCCAAAACAATGCCATTTATCGCTCCTCAGGCAGACCGAGGCAGCGCGTGGTCGTCCCGCCCCTCAGCCGGACGGGTGCAGCGTATGCCCGTCTCGCCCTCAGCCGGACCGGGCAGCGTATGGCCGTCTCACCCCTCAGTCAGACCTGCAGCGGTCCGGCTGAGAGGCGGAAATGACATTGTGTTGGCTTAATGTTCAAGATATGCTTTTAAAAAAAACTTTAAAAAGCAAAATATTTCAAAAGCATAGACTTGCAACCTAACTACCTAATATATTTATCTTACGGTGATGACTTCAAATTACCGCTCGTCAACACTAGTCAACACCCGTCAAAAGACCGCAAAACGCTCGAAAGCGCAACTGCGGCGACGGGGCTGGCCACGACTGGACCAGAGCACCAGTGACATCATCGCTAATGTTTTGCCGCTCGGCAGTCGATACATGGGGAATCCCGGGATGACACCCCCTGACATAAATTATAACGGTGTTCAATAGGACGTGGTGTGCTGTGTACAATAAGCTTGACCAATCACCATTGAGCTCGCTAGAGCCAACTCATCGCTGATTGGTCAAACTTACTGTACACACCGTGCTAATGCTAGTCTGAACACCACTATTCTCATGTGGGGCAAAAACTGCGGGGCGGACGGCAATCGCCAAGGCCACCAAGTTTGGCGAAATAGAGCCAAGTTCTTTGGGCTATAATGCTGTGACGTCATCAGTCAATCGTGTATAAACCTCCCATCTGGTATAAACCTTGGCGGTTCGTTCGAAAATTTGCTCTACACTGTAAACAATATTGACAAGCTATATGTCAAAACAGGGGCTTCAAACAAGCCATCGCCCTGTTGGTATTCAAATAACACAACCTTATAAGAGTCTGGGCAGGGTAAGAATACCTGTAGAATACCTGGGAAGTGTAAGTAGCCTTGTTTTGAAATAAGGGATCAGGCTTACCCTTGTCACTAAGCTATTCAAACAACACACAGCATGGTTTGGGATTGGTTTTTGCCTTCTTAAAGGAAATAGTTCACCTTCGGGAAATTTTTCAGAACACGATTTTATTATATTTTTTAATACAGTGTCTTTTTTTCTTTTCAAAAATGGTCCTACATCGCGCCAATTCAGGACAGAAGGTCGTAAATTATTAATGTTATGGTGTGCATTATTGGTCTGCGCATGCTCCATGGCAGTGCTGGCACTTTCAGACGGTACGGTACATCATATATGCGCCGTATTCCTTCGCCAAGAAGTCAAATATCTTCGGCTGGAGAGTTTTTTCAGCCAATAAAAGTTCCAGATAAGGATTTCTCAACACGGGCTACAAAACTGCTATTTCAGTTCAAAACCCATGTTGAAGGTGAACTATTTCCTTTAAATGAAAAGGTCCACCCTCCTTCATTTACCAGCTGCTGACAAGCTTCATGCTGCATATGGAAATAGCCACAGACTCGCCATGCTCAGCTGATCCAGCTTTGACACGCTGTTCCCATGCATATAGATTACGAAGCAGCCCATTTAGGTGGCCTTGGTGTTTGTTGATGATGTCATTGGTTTGGGACTTGTAGAAGGATGATTTTGCAGGCTTGATAGCTAACGAGTCGCCACGCCGGCACCAAGATTTGTCGCCATTTTTTTTTGCGACTGAATATTTGCTGTGATCTCCGGGAGTAGCGAGCTGTGCGTGCCTGAAAACATTGTTACTATGCTGGTAAGTTTTGTTTTCATGGCCTGCAAATGTTTTGACATACTGGCAAAGCGATTTTCTTTAATTCTGATACCTAATACACCCTTTTTCGTTTGCTTTTGGCCGACGTTCGAAAACTCAGGTAAAACTGTTCTTTGGGTAAGAGAGATGCAAATTTGAAATTATAGTTTTCATATATGCAATCCCTCAGTCCTCACAACTGTGTTTCTTTAGAACTGCAGTTTCTTTTCTATTTACATGATCAATTTAATTTATTGCTATGAATATTGTCATTTGATGGCACAGCCAAGCTTTTGACACAAGCTCGAGTGACGTGATTCCACTCTTGCAATGGTGATGGATCGTCAGCATCTTCCCTGATGCATGAGGTTTAGGTGCAACCAGGTTGACCTTGGTGTGATGGCTGTCGGTGGCAAGATCACATTTACGTTCAATGTTATTTCCTGCAAGAAGCAAGATTCAAATTGTGGAAGCTTGATAAATTTAGGTATTAGCTGCGCAGGCATCACACTTCCGTACACCAACTGTAGGTAGTGTAACAAGGGTCGGACAGTGCAGCCCGCTTGATGACGTCACTGGGAGGGTATTTTCACTATCAATCGTAACTTTCCAGGGTGTATCCTATGTACTTTTATCCCTGATAGTTTGACTGACTGATTGAGAAACAGAGCCGTCTTCAGGCAACGATGGGGGGGGGGGGGGGGGGCAGAGGCGTTCTCAGGGAGCAATGATGGTGGAAACAATTGTAATAACAATCAAACCTGACCTAACCTTTATAGCAATTACGGTCGCAGGGACCCACGTTTAGAATGCTCCACTTGCATTCACTCACTGTGCCGTAGAACATACTGGGGGCTGTCCCCTCCCCCGCCCATCTCGTGAACAAAACCTAACCCTATGGTGTAAATACATCACAACTTATTATGCTGTAGGGTTAGGTTTTGTCTACAAGATGGTATGGGGGGTCCGGGGGGCGACAGGTGACAGCCCTCTGTAGGTTCTGCAGTGCAGCGAGCAAATGCGAGCGGAGCATTCTAAACTTGGGTCCCTGTGACCGTAGTTGCTATAAAGGTTAGGTCAGGTTTGATTATATTATTACAATTGTTTCCACCACCGATAGTGGAAAATACTCTCCCAGTGATGTCATCAAGCCGGCTGCACCGCCCGCCCCTTGTTACGCTACCTACAGCTGGTGTACGGAAGTGTGATGCCTGCACAGCTAATACCAAAATTTGATGGTCTCTTTTATGTATTTTATGATCTTACGTTCAGCACTGAATACCACAAGATAAAATAATCCCTACACTGTTTCCACCAGTCAAGTAAATTTAGAAGAAAGGCTGGAAAGTTATGGCATGTATAAAATATGAGCCAATTGTTTTATTATATTAGAAATTCAAAGTAGCATCCTGTCTTGTTTCACCACAAAATGTAATCTGTTTGTATAGGTGGCTATACTAACAGCAGTGCATTATTGTCCCGATCAAGCATTGCTAACATATACCATACCCACTTATAGCATGCATAATGTACACGATTGTAATGTATAATTATTCCTTTGATTGATGTGATCAGTTAAAATGGCTTAACATGTTCATTATCATTGAACACATACAAAGTTAACCAATTTTAAACTTTACATCCTTTATGTGAACATGTTCCAAAACAAAAATGCAGAAAAATGTCAGCCTGAACACTCCTTGAATTTCATGCCATAGGTAACAATATTGGTGTTGCGACGTGATCTCCTGTCTGGTCACTCACGTGGTGTCATCGACATGAGGTGTGCAACAGTCAATGGGTTTTTTTTGGGGGGGGGGCGTTTCTGTCTCATTCCAAGTCATTTTGATTTTAGAGCATTGCCAAACGGTTTTGAATGCGAACAAACTGTTTTGAGAAATGTCTAAATTATCACACTTGGTTGTGGAGAAGCTCCAATATGAAATGCACAATGACGATCCTTTTAGAATGAACAATTTTTTTCTTCTTCAGATGTGCTATTTTCTACCTGCACAATGTTAAAGTTTTGCCCAATGACAAACTGAAATCTGATTGTGGCGACTAGTTTTGCAGATATGTCAACTGTTCTGCACCAACCGCGCGGGGAAGGGCGCCAAGTTTGGTCCTGTATTGAAACAGTTTTGACTATTGGCCATGCTCAATTGAAAAAAGGTGTAATATTATATTAACATCATAACTACCATTACCTAAGCTTCAGGATATGCTAAACTTTTGCTATGATGGAAATGCTTTCTTCATTGACAGTCTGAGCTCTGTTTGACTTTGACCTTAGATATAGCTACATATGCAGGGATGTAGTTTATAGTTATATGAAAATGATTGGGGTGCTCAAGACCCTTTTCAATACCAGCCCTCAGTTGTTGCAATGTGTGTCAGTATTTAAACCCACAAGAAACACTGCCCTGTGTTTTTTTATGAAATACACAGGTTTTTCCAACCCTTACCTTGTATTCTTACCTTGTTGGGTTCCATCATGTAACATGTTGGGGAAGGCATTTGAGGAAAGTCATGAAGGAGAGAGAGAACCCTATATAGATGAATAAGACACACCATGCCAGTCATATTGCACATCACCGGCTGTCTATTGAGTATTAACAAACAATATTTGACTGGAATTGTGCGTCTTACAGGCATAAGTCTTAGTTTTGCTCATTGCTGTCTAATTATATAAATGGAACACACTTTTTCATATTGGAAAAGTGATGATGCAAGCATTCCCATTTATGGCAAATATAGGAAGTGCCTGACTTTCTAGTGATGTTGGGGTCAAGTGTTGCACGACAGTGATTTCTACCTGGCAGATTCAGACTTGACATAGTGAGATGCATATTCCTTCCCTTGTAGTGACAAAATTCAACCTTTAAGTCAGTTTTTGTCATTGATGATGATGTGGTCATGCATATTTGCTTAAAGGGAATGTTTCACCTTTGTATTGGTTTTGAACTGAGATAGTCATTATCTTTGGCCTTTATTGAAATGTCGAAAATACTAAGGTCATTTTCCCCAAAACTTAGCCGTTTTTAAGCAATTTAATTTCCCATTTGCAAAATGGGGTCTAGGCTAGTGCTGCCGCTGATTGGCCGACAGCTACTTTTTCAGCCAATCCCACTTTGTCAGCCAATCAGCGGCGGTCTATAGCTCAATAATGACATCATCATCCCAAATTTAAAACCTTAATTTGTATAAAGTTAAGTGACTTTTCTAGAGAAAAATATCTCCATCGCTTTCAGCAGCACTTACTTCATATTTTCGACTACTGCCAGCATATATTTGACAATTTCTGGAAAGGTGAAACGTTCCCATTAACATGTAAAAATAACCAATGATTATTATAATTGAATGAATGAGTGCCTGATAAAGATTTGTTATTGGACAAGCCAAAGACGAGTTCAATAAGAAATATTTCAGGCATGAGTCCATTAAATAGTGTACCATGCGACTTATTTGTAACATGGTATGATCCAAGAACAAAAGTGCTATTGGATCCTGTAGAGTCCATTAAAACTTCAGGTGCTTCCCCCCATTGGCTTCAGCATTGCAACCCATAAACAGTTGCATTTATTAGTACAATATATGTAGCATGTGCTGAATATAATGATCTCTCAGTTGCATGATAATAGGCTTGTATAAGATTATTGGGCATGACCAGTTTGTTCAGGAGCATATGCACAGGTGTTAACAGGTGACACGTGTGGTTTCCACTAAGACAGTGACCACTGATGAGCTGATATAACTTGTTTGGCCTCTAGCAGTTTCTAGGGCATTTTGTGATGCTGATTTCAAATTTGCCATCCATTTTACATTAGTATATGTTCCATCGTGGTCATGCACTTTCACAGGTCAACCGAGGTCACTGACCTCCGATGACCTTAGACAGGGGCGAATACAGGGGGCGGCGGAGGGCGGCCACCCCCCTTGATTGATTGAAAATAATTGGTTGGCGAGGGAACCGTACCAAACAAGTCGAAAGGGCATGCTTTCTTTAATCATCGCCACCACTAAAATCGTCATCGTTCACTAAAATGCACCTTAAATGCAGATAGCCGGACAAACACATTGCCCCGAACTTTTCCCGACCGACCGCTCAGTATGAAATCTTCTAATATAAAAGCATGTAAGACATGCTTTCAGATTATCTGTTAAAAAAATCCCCACACGGTTCGTTATAAGGGTTCGGAGGGGTCAAACTACGGGAGATGCACCATTCGAAAGCTGAGCTTACGCGGAATTAGTCCATCGAGCGCCTTTTTTTATTGACATTTTGTCCGAAGTCGCGCCTCTTTCGTTTGGCCAGGGCTATGGCGTATGGTATGGCGAAAATGCAGACCAATGACGTCTACCGATTCGTCATGCTCTGCACGTCAACAGTGCCAGAAAAGTGGTTCCACGATCTAAGTTCGCGGAACAAATTTGTAATGCGTATACCAGTAATTTTTGCGTATTTTTTATACGCGTTTCTACACAACTTATTTTCATATATACCAATATGTGCATACATTATGATGTGGAAAGTTGATGAGTCGTCAGTCGTATTTCCTGTACAGATATGGTCTTGGCGTTAGTCGGGGACCGAGACTCCTGGGTCGTATGTTAAAAAGGTACGTTGCGTATGCGTATATGGGAAACTGGACTCAAGTCTCAGTCTAAAGTGCTGCCGTCTTTTGCATAGCGTGTTTGTAGTGTCCCAGGGATATCCAATATCCATGGCCCCGATGACGATGGTATCGGTGGCGGGGTTGTAACCTGAATACGCACAAACTTTTTTGGGAGGTTTTACAAAGTTTTTGGTTTAATTTTTGGAAAAGTACCTACCTTCCTTCCCTAAATAACTGCAGAAAAGTCCTTCCCTAAATCACTGCAGAAATTTCGAGAATTTGGAGGTTCTGCCTTACGATTTTTTTGGACAATTTGTGTCGCATCACTGTCACGTTCCGGCCATTGTTCGGAAAGTCAAGTCTCAGTCTATTGTTTATGCTCGTCAGCCATTTGCACCCGCAGACTAAAAAAAATCATTCTTTACAAGCCGTTTTCACGAAGGATTATTGCGCTGAAAAGTTTCTGAAAGATTCTGAAAGTTTTGAAAAACTACACAACTTTAACATGCGATTTTTGGCTAGAAATGTCCCTCATAATTTTGAAATATGTTGGTAAGAATAAAATATGTTGACAAAATTGCGGTTTGGTGGTAATAAGGAAGATAAGTATTGATCGGCACTAAGGCGCACTCCCGCCCGCGCCTCACACGCAGAATCGCCCCTCGCGAAACGCGAACTGAGCACTGCGGGCCGCCGGCCCGGCTTACGGAGCGGGCTCTCGGCCAGTCACAGACAAACGGTGCATCGCATGTTGAAAAACCTAGCTCTGTCCACTAGCCAAGGAGAGCATGACAAATTTACATCCACCTCCGATCGTTACAAATGGTACTTTTGGACTTTTGGTACTTTTGGACTT
This sequence comes from Chirona hameri, assembly GCA_036785665.1. NCBI lineage: Eukaryota > Metazoa > Arthropoda > Thecostraca > Balanomorpha > Balanidae > Chirona > Chirona hameri. The sequence goes on from JAXIVJ010008304.1 coordinate 41,793, forward strand.
TTGGTACTTTTGGACTTTTGGTACTTTTGGACTTTTGGTACTTTTGGACATGCATCATATTTGCCATATACACCATATTTGACGTCAGATGCCACAGCGCGGCCGCCGCCGACCGGCTGGCCGGTCAGGGTCAGGTCATGACCGGCGGCGGCCGCGCCATGGCCTCTGACGTCACATCGTGTACAGACTCGAAGCTGGCCAATCCGGGCCGGCGCCCAGTCCCGGTCAGAGGCTACGTTAGGCAAATATGGTGCATACAAATGTCCAAAAGTACCATTTGTAACGATCGGAGGTGGCTGGAAATTTGTCACGATCTCCTTGGATAGCTAGGACAGAGCTAGGTTTTTCAACATGCGATGCACCGTTTGTCCGTGACTGGCCGATAGCCCGCTCCGTAAGCCGTGTCGCGAGGGGCGATTCTGCGCGTGCGCAGAATCGCACCTCGCGACATGGTACGATTCTGTGTGCGGCGGGAGTGCGCCGTAGTGCCGACACCGGGAGCGTTTGGCTTTGATGCAGCCGTGCAACCAACCAAACCAACTAATATGGCTTTGCATTCTATGAGACATTGACGTGCAGAGCATGACGAATCGGTAGACATGTCATTGGTCTGCATTTTCGCCATACCATCGCGATAGCCCTGGCCAAACGAAAGAGGCGCGATTTCGGACAAAATGTCGACAAAAAAAGGCGCTCGATGGATTTGGGAACAATTTACATCGCTGAATTCCGCGTGAGCTCAGCTTTCAAATGGTGCATCTCCCGTAGTTTGACCCCTCCGAACCCTTCCAACGAACCGTGCCCATAACTGACAGTCGGATTCGGAGTCGGCAACATTTTTCCGACTGACTGGCCGATACCTCCGAGTCCGACTCCGCACGCTAATTCGATCTGAGCAGATGATCATTATGCGAGCGAGCGATAATGCGATCGATAATGACTTCGTGGGCAGGGGCTTTTTCCCGTCCGAACGATGCAATATGCATTCTGCGAACTGATCTTTGTGTACCCCTTTCAGCTGAGACCTGTGTCCGGGAGCTATGCGCCAACATCGAATGCAGGTTCGATGAACTTTCTGCCAGGCCTGCCGGCATGAAGTACTGCGAGGTGAGCATGAACGAGGAAGGCAAGAACTACCGCATCAGGCTGGAGGAGCATGTCATCGCCCTGCCTGGGGCATCGCTCGAAGCGGCGATCTGCTGCTGGGCTGTGACCTTCCCGGTACTGAACATAAAGTTCCCGGCGCGCAACCCCAGGAACCTGTGCGTTTTCATGTACCGGGAAGTACTCGGAGTAAACGGCGGGCCAGCACTGAAGCCCGCGGTGCTGAACTTTTTACGCACTTTGTAAAACAGCCACGACTGAGGTTCCTGTTCAGTCGGAGGTGCCTGCTCAGTCCGAGGTGCCTGCTCAGTCGTGAGGTGCCTGCTCAGTCGTGAGGTGCCTGCTCAGTCGTGAGGTGCCTGCTCAGTCGTGAGGTGCCTGCTCAGTCGTGATTTGCCTGCTCAGTCGTGATTTGCCTGCTCAGTTGTGATTTGCCTGCTCAGTTGTGAGGTGCCTGCTCAGTCGTGAGGTGCCTGCTCAGTCGTGATTTGCCTGCTCAGTCGTGATTTGCCTGCTCAGTCGTGATTTGCCTGCTTAGCCGTGATTTGCCTGCTCAGCCGTGATTTGCCTGCTCAGTCGTGGGAACACGGGAAAGTCGCAGCCCAGCAGTGCTCACTCGCCTCACGTTAACGGGGGCCCCGTGGTGCTCTGCCCTTTTACGCGCACACGCGCTGTGCAACCAGTTTCGGTTAATAAAATTCCGTTTTCCGCAATGTTTATGTTGTTTGGTGTTGTCCGGCGATGCGGACGAATGCGCGGGTCATCGGATGACGGACGTGTAGAAGCCTGCTATTGGCTGGTAGGAATAGCAGTGACATTCCAGAGCGTGTTCCAGAACGAGCCGTAGACTCATTACGAAAACAAATTGGTTCAGTAGCCTCCGTGTTTTCCCCTTGTTTCGACATGGTTAGCTTTCCAGGACGAGCCATAGACTCATTATAACCCTTGTCAGTTAACTAGCCTCCCTCATTTCACCCTTGTTTTGAGGTCATTTACTCACTAGCTGGGTGGTAATTAAACACGCCTGAACACGGAGCCTGCTCATTCAACAAGTTAAAAAGACTGACAATGCTCATCGGACACGCCAGGAACAAGCCGCTGCCTGGTAGGATTTAGTTGACGAGTGCTTAACGAGCCGGCAACGAGGCAACTGTTCAGCATGGCAGGCAGGGGCCTGTGTGAAACATAGCCTGTAGCTCCGTAATTTAGCGTTGGGAATCATTTAACGAGGAGCTTGTTATTTTGTTTACAGTGTAGAGCCATTGAGGTAGAGTTTTGAGAAAAACGAATATTGGATCATATGATTTTATATCCAAGCTACAATTCTGCTATATCAGTTAAAAACCCCATGTTAAGGTCGACACTTCCCTTTAAACGGCTAAACTGTGCAAATACTGTGAACGGCATGGGACTTGGGAGAAAAACGAGGAACAGAACGAAAATGGTTTTGCTCAGTACGTGTCAAGTTGTATGCAGTAATGTGCCCGTCGTTGTGTTGATGTCTTATGTTTGCCATGCAGTTCTGTCCAAATCGCTTTCATAACATATAAATCGGACCGGGAAATGGGCAGCAAACGAAATGGCTGGCTATATAAATTAGCTGGCTATATAAATAAATGTTTTTTATTAAAATAAATACCTAATTCGGACCGGTTAACCCTATTTGTAACAGGGGAGGCAGATTCCGCCCCCCCCCCCCCCCCCTCATGTTTTTCGCAGATATCTCCAGAACGGCTGGGAGCAGGCCCATGCAATTTTGGTACTTTTCCTAGGATTGGTTTCCGCATTTGGAGTCAAAATTTTAGGTTCTTAACCTGAACAGAGGCGGTTTCAGGGCACGGTTTTGGGAGGGTTCGGCGGCGACATTTGGTGATAATACGGAAATACGATCTTCACGGTTTCTTCCTAACTTCCTCAAGTATGAAAGAGTTACATCGGTTTACGGTGATTGCAAGAAGTGCAAATTAGTCTATCTTAATTAAATATCATAAAAATTGCAAGGCAGAGGCGGTTTCAGGGGGCTTGAAAAAGGGGGGGGGGGTTCCAGGAAGTATTCAATTTTGGCGGGAAGCCAATAGAGCGATTTAAGGAGCATTTATAGCTATCAAGATTTAAAAGATAGTTTCTCTTTCCCTTATTTGCATAATTTATTACATATAGAGTGACAGGGGCGTGTTCAGGCACATGCAAAGGGGGTTGACTGGCATGGTGATGACGATATGCCAGCGATTACGGAGCAATAGACGGTTAACTTATAATTATATATGCACATGTGAGGCCCAGGAGAGGGAATACAATTTTTTTTTGCAGAGGCGCGCTCAGGAATGGAAGAAAGGGGGTCATAGTATTGCAAGGAAACTAAGATGCATGGGCCTACAATGACATAACATACTGCAGTTTTCGGATGAAACACGCACCACAGGGTACTCCCCGAACGATTATGAGATAATAGGCGAGTCCAGGTAGAGTAAAAAGGGGGGTAAGCAATGTGAATTGAAGTTGTAAGTGAAATAGTCACTGTTGACTATGTTAGTATCATACAAGCGGATAATATGCTTATCAAAAGGTCTTGCGCCTCCCCAGTTTGGATCCTGGATGCGCCTATGATGAAGTACAATATAAAAAAAACTATCTACGATCAGTAACTTATTTATAGTGCTGGTAACAACTTGCCTGCGGTTACTATTTTTGTCCTATTTGACCTCCCTTTTTCACTGACCTGGTACCGCTTATGGCAAAAAATATGATTTATAACTGTTTTGTCTAATGTCACAATAATATACCATTTCAATTATATAAAAAAACATAAAAATAGTTTAATTCCGCATTTACTACAACCCCATATTGAGTGACCTGCACACACCTATGATTTTTGAATTTTCAAAAGTCATCGCCATATATCAATCTCCAATTCAATCTCTATCGATTCACATTAGTTGTCTTAAAATCAGTTGATAAACATGACAACTGTGTTGGATCACATATACCACTAAAATTTGTAGTTTTTGCCCCCCTGTTGCCCCCCTATCACAAATTTTGATTTTTCTTTAAAAAAAATAGAAATGTAGATAGTGTTGAGGGGAACCAAACGCCGTTTAATTTGTGAAAATCGGACGGGTAGATCTGGAGATCTCCGGGGGGGGGGGCGGAATCCGCCCCCCCCCTGTTACAAACAGGGGTAGCCAGGAGCCTGTTACAAACAGGCTTAATGGGCATCGAACGTATTGGCTGGCAATATAAAATTAGCTCGCTATATAAATAAATGGCTATATAAATAAATGGCCATATAAATTTCAGGCCATCTAGTTTGTTTTAACTTGAGGACAGAGACAGCGTTTTGGCGGAGGACACACCAGTTGGATAAAAATAATCGTATTTGAAGGACATGTTTATTTTTGGTAACTTGAAAATAAATATTCCCCGAAACATCCACGTTTGTATTGTCATGCCAAATATGTTTTATCGACCGCAGCCTGTCGTGGTAGAAAGGCAGGCTGCAAGCCGGTCGGTCCTGAGTTCGAATATCTTCTGTGCTACATTTTCTGATACTGAGCGTTTACGATAACGATATCAAAAATTGTATACAACAGGAAGTCGCTCGTAGATAGCCTAGTGCGTGTCACTGTCGTCGCAACTTGGAAACGTCATGGAAACCACATTCGTAACTTATATTTCGGTGCATAGATATATTTGCAGAGATCGGCAGAGATTCATCGGGCAGTGTCGTGTACTGACATGCAGGTGGAGCTTTTTCAACAAAGTTAGTGGGGCAAAATGTCATTTTGCTTGGTTGTTTTGTTTGGTTGGGTGAACATGACCATTTTAATGCCGGATAACCTCCAAATCTGACAACAGTTGGTGGGGCAAAACACAAAGTTGGTGGGGTAGTGGCCCCACCATTTTAATAGGAAACCAACCGTGTGTACTGATGCTGGCTACTTTTTAGCCTTTGAGTTATGATTTGGAGTTGTAGGTATGTATCCCAAATAAATCAATAATTGTTATGAAGAAGAAGCATCTTCATTACTGGTCGTCACTTTGCTCATTACCATCTTGTGTCATACAGCCAGACATATTATCGGTTTAGTAGTCTGCACTAAACCGCACTGAGAACTACCGCGGGACCGAAAACTGACGGGCACCGCACACGCCCGCCATCCGGTGTTAATTTCAAACAGCATTGCAGTGCTATAATGTAGGCTATAGACGCGAAACCATAATTTCTTATAACTCTTAAATGTATAACATAATGTTTCTGGTACTATAATATGTTTTGTTTGTTGACAAAGTGCCATTAAACCCACACAATCAAAAATTATACCTTCAGCGTGATGATATTTTACCCAAGTATTTGTTGGTTATCTTTTTGTTGAGGATACTATCTTTTTATCTTTTTGTTGAGGAATCTACCTGGGCATAATCGGTGTTCGCTGGGTAGAATTTCTGGGTATACTTTCTGGGTAGTTTATTTTCGTGGCGCGACGGTGCAAGAGAATCTGGGTAAAACATAATCTACCCGGGTAGATTATTTAGTGCAAGAGGCCTCAGATGCGATTGCTTTTTAACATATCAAATTTTACATTTAAGTGGCAGTGTCCCTTTAATCGGTCCAGCCGTTTCTCAGCTATAGCAGGATAACGTTTTCTGACACCCCTGACGCGGTACGTGCCACGCGCCATGCTGACTCCTCACGTGAGACGAAACATGTCAATAACATAATTGATTGAGTGGGTCTATCAGATGGCGAAGACCGCTTGTTAATCGGATGCGGGATTCCAAAGATATAAGCTCCTCAAAGGCGCTTAACGGTCGGGCCGGGACTGGCCGGGCCGGGCCGGGCCGGGTCGGGTCGGTCGACTCGCGAGCGCTTCGCGCTCGCTCGTAACGATTATCGTCACCAAACTTTCTCCACCTTCCTCCCGGCACTTGTTGACATAATTAGGGCAAAATAAGAGTCAACCAGTCAACAAGTCAACCAGAAGTAACGTCAGAACCAAGTTATGTTTAGCGGTTTGGGTTGACAAACAAGGATTTACGGAAACTGAGCCGTCAAAAGGTCAGTTTTTATACGATAATCAAATGTGCTCTCAAACAACTTATGGTGTCTCTCTGCTATCCAATATTTTTTTTTATATTAAACAGAACAACATTCTGTGTATTTTTTTGCATGATCACCAGGAAACATTAACAAACTAAGTCATGTAAATGATACAAACAAAAACATGTGAATCCCTCCAATTCAGCCACGTAAATAACAATTTAGCTAATTTACACAATATTCGATTGGATCAATATAATATCAGTTTAACGATGTCTAACTAATAGTCTGCATGCTCTCCATAGCCACCATAGCGGTCGTCATGGTCGTAGCCGTCCCTGTACACCGGCACATGCACGGGGTACTTCTCCACCTTGTGATGGTGCTTCACCAGATGCACGGGTTTGACGATCGGCAGGTGTTTGACCACTGAGTACGGCCGGAACACGGGGTAATGTTTGACCAGCGGTACCGACCGGATCACCAGGTATGGCTTTGGCACGTGCTTCACCACTGTCCGGTACACGGGCCGGTACACCGGCACCGGCTTCACCACCTGGTACGGCACCCGCTTGTACACCGTGTACGGCACGTGCTTCACGACAGTCTTCACCTTGTGTGACCTGGTGAGATAAACCGAGAGGGTACGGTGTTAGTTGCGACGTGATTCGAAACATTATGGGCCGAATGTTGCGTGGCAAGCCGTCTTTGTCCTCACAGTTCCAGGATGTTTAATTCAGCTACATGAACATTTATCAACAGAAAATGCCGCATCATTTGGCATGTAACATGAGGCGACGCTAAACAAATGTATGTGTGAAATCGACTGGGTTATATTTTGATTTTTTCCTTTTCCTGTCAGTGTGCATTTGTTCCATCTTGAATGATGTATCAAAGGCACAGGCCTTACACACCCAACATTATAGCTATATTATTTCAATCATCAAGCCATTGACAGTTCGCAATCTGCGTTGTTTATCTGATCCAAAGCCAATCATTCAATATCGAACGAGCGTTGCACATTGCGCAAGACAAGAACAATGTCTTTAGTCTGATTCCATTGATTAGTTAACCATTCCGCTATTAGCAACGCTTGCTTAATCATGAACGACCCTGCCACCTTCCGAGCGAAACTTACCCGTGATGTTCGAAACTCCCATAGGACGTTGGTGCACCGTATTCGATGTGATGATCGTCGCTGCCGTGCGCTTCATCGCCTCCTTGGCCTCCCAAGTGTCCGTCATCTGAGTGGCCGCCGTGGCCGCCATGGCCGCCGTCAGCAGCAGCACAGGCCACCACGGTGATAAACACCATCTGCAGATGATAACACTGCACACGTCATATGATGCTGCATTTTAGCCCGATCGAATCAACAGCAAGTAGTCTGTTATTTAAGCGTTTATGCAATGGTTATTCCAGGAAGTGAGCCAACAAATTCAAGTTTGGTCTCTTTTTATTTGTTTTCTCGTTAATATATTCAATAATATGAGGTTATTATTTTTATTTATTCTCTTTTTGAAGTGAGCAAAATTGTCTATTTCTTCACACTTTTAGCAAACTTTTATTTTCATTAATTATTTTGTTCAAGCTTTTCAAATCTGAAAAAATGGAAGCATCGTGATATCTGATACTTGGTTTAGTTTAGTTTACTCAACATATCATCAACCAGCAAGAGTGGCCCAATTACAGACGAAGTCACTAGGTAAACACAGACAAGAAATAAACAAATGATCAGTAAACAAACGAGTCAACAAGCTAGTACATATCAGTGTTCGTCACGGGCCCACCAACCCCCAGCCCAGCCCGGCCCAGGCCCATGAATGGCCCAGGCCCCTTCATGGAATGGGAATCCCCCATGGAACCCATGGAACGGGATGGCAATGGGTGGGAATGGGGCCATTTTTGGAAATGTAGCGGATTGGGACGGGTTTGGGACAGACCATATAATTGTTTAGCACCGCAAAAAGTGAAATATGCTGAAACGGGTGGGAATGGGATCAATTATGAATTCGGATTGGAACGGGTTTGGGTCTGGCTGAATGGGCTGGAACGGGATGGGGGCTGAAAAAGTGTCACATGAAGGGCTCAACCCATGAACACCAAGCCCAGGCCCGGACCAGGCCCGGTCAAATGTATAATATTGAGGCTCAGGCCCAGTCCGGCCCGTTCAGATTAAGCATATAAATATTTTCAAAAAATTTCAATCACTATCCTAGCATATTTACTTGTATACTATACATGTGAAACAATGAACCAACTATGCTAACCAAAAACAAACAAAAAGCCACAGCAACAGCAACAGTGTCTTGCTGTGGAAGTGAACTGCTGGTTGAAATATTTCTCAGCTCTGACCTGAGCTTCAACATTCTCAGCCCAGGCCTGTCCAGAGCTCGATGATTTCCTTAAAGTTGAGGCCCAGCCCAGGCCCAGCCTAGGCCCGTCCCATGGTCCATAGGGCCGGCCCAGCCCGTGACGAACTCTGGTACATATCACACTTCTCTCACTAGTACATACTACATAGTGCATAGTACACAAGCTAGTACATATTACTCACATATCACTAGTAAATACTACATAGTGCATAGTACACAAGCTAGTACATATTACTCACATATCACTAGTGCATACTACATAGTGCCATAGTACACAAGCTAGTACATATTACTCACATATCACTAGTACATACTACATAGTACATGTACACAAGCTAGTACAATCACTCACATATCACTAGTACATACTACATAGTACATAGTACACAAGCTAGTACAATCACTCACATATCACTAGTACATACTACATAGTACATAGTACACAAGCTAGTATATATCACTCACATATCACTAGTACATACTACATAGTACATAGTACACAAGCTAGTACAATCACTCACATATCACTAGTACATACTACATAGTACATAGTACACAAGCTAGTATATATCACTCACATATCACTAGTACATACTACATAGTACATGTACACAAGCTAGTACAATCACTCACATATCACTAGTACATACTACATAGTACATAGTACACAAGCTAGTACAATCACTCACATATCACTAGTACATACTACATAGTACATAGTACACAAGCTAGTATATATCACTCACATATCACTCCTCGGTGAACCCACTTGTCGCGCACTGATGCGATCACATGCTTCTTAAAATGCAAGGCGCTGTGATTCTACACATCGATGTCATAGTTGCGGTCGTCCAGCAAAAAACATTTGATAGTTTTGGTAAGCGACAAAAGGAGCTATTTCTAGGGAGCTGTGTTGACACGAGCATACGGTATATGGAAGAACATCTTACCCCGGAGAATGCGAGATGAGGCAGTCAGGGGCAGCTTTTCCAACCGAAGGGCTGAGCCAATTGCATGACGGAGGAAAAATTGATCCAAAAAATTGATAGTCGAAATGTTTAATGTGCCAACAATGACAAATTGAGGATTTTTTTTTGCACCGTAAATGATGTAAATTACAAGAAGTAAATTTCATGTAAATACAAATACCAAACTATATAACATTTTAACAGAGTAGTTTCCCTTCTTGGAATGGGAGCACGTCGCAGTGACTTTTTCGATAGCGTTAAGTGTAATCCGTCATGCGATTAAGAGGGCATGACGTTAAACATAGTCATTTATGGGTCAGTTATGTTATATGCAGTCTATAAGTCACATTTTCGCTGGAAAGTGATAATTCCGTTCAAAACTAAAGTGTGGGCGAACCAAGGTATTTCATCTTTTTTTGTTTGTTTAATCTGTCCTGCTATAAACTTTATTGATTTACTAATTGCATAGCTTATTGAATAATTATAACCTTTGTATAATAATTATTATTATATAAATAACTTATACAATTTATTTATAATATCAAAATTAAAGCCCCATACAAAGTAGAGCAAATTCAGGTCTTACCAGGAGCTTCATTGTCGGTTGGCGCTCGCTGCCGAATGCTGATGTGGTGCACGTTCCTCGGTCGTTCTGCCTTTATACTGGTGGTCAGTGTGTGTGGGTCAGCCGATACTATCTCTCACATATACAATCACAATGCCGCCATCTGTCGAAACATCGGACACACCGGCCCCGACACGCGCCGTGTGCTTAGTAGCAGAAAAGATAGGCTTCGTTGATTGCAAGCGGTATATGTGGGTGTGTTAGATTTGATGAGCTAGTCCGGAGCGTATAACGATTCAGCATTGGGCAGCAGCAGCTATAAGGTTGGTTGCAAAATGCGAATACATGCAACTTCAGACAAAAGTCCTCGTGTATCTCGGGTTTAGGCCGCCAACACCTCATGGATCTCGGGTTTAGACCACACACACCTCGTCTATCTCGGGTTTAAACCATAAACGCCTCATGGATCTCGGGTTTAGACCACGCAACACCTCGTGGATCTCGGGTTTAGACCGCCAACACCTCGTGGATCTCGGGTTTAGACCACACACACCTCATGGATCTCGGGTTTAAACCATAAACACCTCATGGATCTCGGGTTTAACCATAAACACCTCATGGATCTCGGGTTTAGACCACCAACACCTCGTGGATCTCGGGTTTAGACCACACACACCTCGTGGATATCGGGTTTAGACCGCCAACACCTCGTGGATCTCGGGTTTAGACCACCAACACCTCGTGGATCTCGGGTTTAGACCACACACACCTCATGGATCTCGGGTTTAGACCACCAACACCTCTGCATGGATATCGGGTTTAGACCACCAACACCTCATGGTTCTCGGGTTTAGACCACCAACACCTCGTGGATCTCGGGTTTAGACCGCCAACACCTCGTGGATCTCGGGTTTAGACCGCCAACACCTCGTGGATCTCGGGTTTAGACCACCAACACCTCAGGTCGTGTGGTTAGGCGTTTTAGGGCGCCGCCACATCTCCTGTTATATTGTGCCTCATATTAACAATGTTTGAAACATATTGTTGTTTGAGCTCGTTATTTTTAATAAGGTGCACATTGGCATATTTCAACATTTACATAATTCCTCTTTTACAAAACTGCGTTCCGAAAATAATATAACCTGAGTAAATAAGCTGACTAATACAATATTTACACCACTTGAAGTCAGAAAAAGTTGAATTCATAGGGTGCGCAAGATATATTACGCAATCTTGCATCGTGACATAACATAATCTGTCATCATACACTGTCGTTGGGCTGTATATCTTGCAGCTGATCGCAGAGCTGCCTTAGTTGCGGCCTGGTGCACATGAAAGTATGCTAGTTACGGGGCACATAACGGATAATCGGCCGGAAAGCCGAGCAATGTGCAATAATCAAACAGCTGACCGAATATACCAGCAAGACCAGCTCTAATCTATGTTAAATGCACTTTGCCACAGTTTGCCGAGGATATAACATTTTCCTAAGTTGACCAAATCCACAATGACATTATGTATGCATCATTTGTTGCACAATGACCATCGCCATGGACAACCCACTCTACGTGTCGTTGTTTTTCTTTCTTTCTGAACCTGAGAAAATGGCGGTACGGAGCGCCGCCGTTGTTGTATCCACCTTATCACTGAGCCTGCACAACTGTTCTGAAATGCTTGACCTGACATGTCGTCTGTGCATGTCACTGCTCCAAGTCAGGCGAAGCGAACCCACCTCCGCAAAAAGTTTAAGTGAGGTAATCCTTAGCATATATAACGGATTGACTTCAAACTTACCGGCTGCCAAAATCCTGAAGGGTTTCATCAGGGGCTATAATTCTGTTCCCTCGAAATTGTGGATTTGTGACCTAAGGTGAGGTCAATTAAGTGAACTCCACATAAGTCAATGGGAAAATATACAAATGCTTCCTTTTCAAAGGATATACATTGGGTCCGACCAATTATTTCTTGAACATGTTATTACAGATCATTTGCGATCACCCAGTAACACTTTTTGCCCAGTAATCCCTATCGATCAGATATGGTCATCTAAGGTCACGAGCACTTTGTGTCGCTTTCTTTTGATATAATAAATAAAGCGTGAGACCGACATCGTTGTGTTCGTTCGTCGAGACACGTCTCGCAATATGCAAATTTGTTAAAGGGATTGTACGGGGATTTTGCAGAATAATTGAGTTGCATAGTAAAACGTACTTATACAGGTGGTAGAAGTCCCACGTAAATACATTTTTCTGGGAATGACCTCTTCTGCACGTAAGGACATTTCAAAGTGCGCGGTGATGCCACCGCGTACTTTCTGCAGGACCGGCTGAGGCAGAGCCAGTCATCTTTTTTATGCTAATACGAACGCCTCACTTATGGCATATTTCCGGTAAAAGCAGCAATATTTGAAGAAAAACTTGCTGTGTTTCAACGTCAGCAGCAGTTACCTTGTTTTTCCATAAAATTAGATATTTTTCATGAATTTTCATGCCGATACGCCACCACCAAATCCCCAACGCTGAAGGCCAGAGATAAGACAACCACAAAACCTGAACAACAGTGAATACAGAGTCCCGTAAGTTTTGAATTACATACTCATTTTGTGATCCAGTGTAGGACTTGCAGACAATTCAAAACTCTCAAATTGATTGCTGCAGATTCTAAGATTATAGTGGTGGACAGTAATGTCGATCAAGTACTCGCTCGTGATCTGATACAAGTCTCGAAAAACGCCCAAGTTTTAACGCTGATAATTTCTGAAATAATGGACTAAATGAGCATTGGTGTCCCTGTTATATGTCTTAAACGTGTTTAAAGCTCATGCAACTGCAAAAGAGTGCATTTCCTTTCAGGACGGAAACCCGTATAATCCTTTAACAAATTTGTATTGACCTAACTCGGTCATATTGGATGTGGTTGGATGCGCCTTGACGAGACAAAATATATTAAATCAAAATAATTACCTTATACTTATTACGAAAAATAAAATTGCCGGTCTGTCAATAAAATATATATCGTAACATTTGGCGACCTCTGGAGCCTAAACTAGTGACCTGATAAAAAAAAATGGAGGACGCCACAGTAATTTTGTGTTGCGAGAGCTTTCAACTATTTTTTTTCTCTCGTTTTTGTCATAGCTATCATGGTTCACGATAGGGTAATTGTGGGAAATTACCTGCCTGGGCTAACCTTCCATTGACTGGGGTCTCAGGCGAACGCCATTGAATGGGGGGAGGGGGGGGGGGGCGAATATCGCCCCTGGTTATCTGCAGAACCAATGATCGCATAGAGACGCAGAAGGCGGCGCCGGCATTCACAAGCTCTCAATGAGGCGCATTTGGCTACGTACTATGTAGAATACTCGAAATTTTCAAATTGAGGTCACATTTCAGGTGACGGTCAGGTCAAAGGTCAAAATCGAGGTATTTAAGTACATAGGCCATACTTCCATACAAAGCCTTCGATTGCGACCATTACCACCCCAAGGCGCTCTACACATCCCACGTCAGCTAAAGTAAGATTGTTGGCAAAGGTCAAGGTCAAGGTCAGGTCACAAAAGGTCACTATGCGCGCAAACGATCTACGAAAGTCATGCGACACATGTTTTATGGATTATTTTATACGTATTATTCGATAGTGATAGTCATTTTACCATATGACCTCATTTCATTGAAACTAAATGTCAAGCTCAGGTCAAGGTCAGGTCACATCATGCCAAAATTCGAAATATATAAATCTAACTAAAAAAGGCATGTTTCTGGACCAATTGTGCCTCAGAAATGCAGTGGTGAACTTTATTTGTTCGTAGCTGGTCATAAAAAACGAAAACATAATTTCCAAAAGTACGTCATGAGGTGATGTATTTTTGAAATTCTGTTTGATAATTGCCCAGATGTTGTAATCTAATATATATTTCGTTTTTTTAAATCATTGACAAATTTGATTTTGAGAACATTTTTTAAAATAGTTATTTATATATTTTTGGGGTAAAATTCAAAATTTACAAAAATCCGAAATTACAATTTTGTTGCCCTTGTTATTTGCTATCTTCCGACGTTTTTTTATTGCATTTTGCTCAAAACGTTTTTTTAAGATCTGTTGAAGGTTAGCTGTTTTTTTTTTCGTTAAGGGGATTTTACGGGTTTCTCCAGAATAATTGAGTTACATAGTAAAACGTACTTATAAAGGTGGTAGAAGTCCCACGGTAGCCACATTTTTCTGGAAATGACCTCTTCTGCACGTAAGGACATTCCAAAGTGCGCGGTGATGCCACCGCGTATTTTCTGAAGGACCGGCTGAGGCAGAGCCAGTCATCTCTTTTATTCTAAGAAAAACACCTCACGTATGGCATATTTCCGGTAAAATAAGCAATATTTGAAAGAAAATCAACTTGTTTT
>JAXIVJ010008305.1:0-7500 GCA_036785665.1 Chirona hameri
GATAGATGGATAGATGGATAGATGGATAGATGGATAGATGGATAGATGGATAGATGGATAGATGGATAGATGGATAGATGGATAGATGGATAGATGGATAGATGGATAGATGGATAGATGGATAGATGGATAGATGGATAGATGGATAGATGGATAGATGGATAGATGGATAGATGGATAGATGGATAGATGGATAGATGGATAGATGGATAGATGGATAGATGGATAGATGGATAGATGGATAGATGGATAGATGGATAGATGGATAGATGGATAGATGGATAGATGGATAGATGGATAGATGGATAGATGGATAGATGGATAGATGGATAGATGGATAGATGGATAGATGGATAGATGGATAGATGGATAGATGGATAGATGGATAGATGGATAGATGGATAGATGGATAGATGGATAGATGGATAGATGGATAGATGGATAGATGGATAGATGGATAGATGGATAGATGGATAGATGGATAGATGGATAGATGGATAGATGGATAGATGGATAGATGGATAGATGGATAGATGGATAGATGGATAGATGGATAGATGGATAGATGGATAGATGGATAGATGGATAGATGGATAGATGGATAGATGGATAGATGGATAGATGGATAGATGGATAGATGGATAGATGGATAGATGGATAGATGGATAGATGGATAGATGGATAGATGGATAGATGGATAGATGGATAGATGGATAGATGGATAGATGGATAGATGGATAGATGGATAGATGGATAGATGGATAGATGGATAGATGGATAGATGGATAGATGGATAGATGGATAGATGGATAGATGGATAGATGGATAGATGGATAGATGGATAGATGGATAGATGGATAGATGGATAGATGGATAGATGGATAGATGGATAGATGGATAGATGGATAGATGGATAGATGGATAGATGGATAGATGGATAGATGGATAGATGGATAGATGGATAGATGGATAGATGGATAGATGGATAGATGGATAGATGGATAGATGGATAGATGGATAGATGGATAGATGGATAGATGGATAGATGGATAGATGGATAGATGGATAGATGGATAGATGGATAGATGGATAGATGGATAGATGGATAGATGGATAGATGGATAGATGGATAGATGGATAGATGGATAGATGGATAGATGGATAGATGGATAGATGGATAGATGGATAGATGGATAGATGGATAGATGGATAGATGGATAGATGGATAGATGGATAGATGGATAGATGGATAGATGGATAGATGGATAGATGGATAGATGGATAGATGGATAGATGGATAGATGGATAGATGGATAGATGGATAGATGGATAGATGGATAGATGGATAGATGGATAGATGGATAGATGGATAGATGGATAGATGGATAGATGGATAGATGGATAGATGGATAGATGGATAGATGGATAGATGGATAGATGGATAGATGGATAGATGGATAGATGGATAGATGGATAGATGGATAGATGGATAGATGGATAGATGGATAGATGGATAGATGGATAGATGGATAGATGGATAGATGGATAGATGGATAGATGGATAGATGGATAGATGGATAGATGGATAGATGGATAGATGGATAGATGGATAGATGGATAGATGGATAGATGGATAGATGGATAGATGGATAGATGGATAGATGGATAGATGGATAGATGGATAGATGGATAGATGGATAGATGGATAGATGGATAGATGGATAGATGGATAGATGGATAGATGGATAGATGGATAGATGGATAGATGGATAGATGGATAGATGGATAGATGGATAGATGGATAGATGGATAGATGGATAGATGGATAGATGGATAGATGGATAGATGGATAGATGGATAGATGGATAGATGGATAGATGGATAGATGGATAGATGGATAGATGGATAGATGGATAGATGGATAGATGGATAGATGGATAGATGGATAGATGGATAGATGGATAGATGGATAGATGGATAGATGGATAGATGGATAGATGGATAGATGGATAGATGGATAGATGGATAGATGGATAGATGGATAGATGGATAGATGGATAGATGGATAGATGGATAGATGGATAGATGGATAGATGGATAGATGGATAGATGGATAGATGGATAGATGGATAGATGGATAGATGGATAGATGGATAGATGGATAGATGGATAGATGGATAGATGGATAGATGGATAGATGGATAGATGGATAGATGGATAGATGGATAGATGGATAGATGGATAGATGGATAGATGGATAGATGGATAGATGGATAGATGGATAGATGGATAGATGGATAGATGGATAGATGGATAGATGGATAGATGGATAGATGGATAGATGGATAGATGGATAGATGGATAGATGATGGATAGATGGATAGATGGATAGATGGATAGATGGATAGATGGATAGATGGATAGATGGATAGATGGATAGATGGATAGATGGATAGATGGATAGATGGATAGATGGATAGATGGATAGATGGATAGATGGATAGATGGATAGATGGATAGATGGATAGATGGATAGATGGATAGATGGATAGATGGATAGATGGATAGATGGATAGATGGATAGATGGATAGATGGATAGATGGATAGATGGATAGATGGATAGATGGATAGATGGATAGATGGATAGATGGATAGATGGATAGATGGATAGATGGATAGATGGATAGATGGATAGATGGATAGATGGATAGATGGATAGATGGATAGATGGATAGATGGATAGATGGATAGATGGATAGATGGATAGATGGATAGATGGATAGATGGATAGATGGATAGATGGATAGATGGATAGATGGATAGATGGATAGATGGATAGATGGATAGATGGATAGATGGATAGATGGATAGATGGATAGATGGATAGATGGATAGATGGATAGATGGATAGATGGATAGATGGATAGATGGATAGATGGATAGATGGATAGATGGATAGATGGATAGATGGATAGATGGATAGATGGATAGATGGATAGATGGATAGATGGATAGATGGATAGATGGATAGATGGATAGATGGATAGATGGATAGATGGATAGATGGATAGATGGATAGATGGATAGATGGATAGATGGATAGATGGATAGATGGATAGATGGATAGATGGATAGATGGATAGATGGATAGATGGATAGATGGATAGATGGATAGATGGATAGATGGATAGATGGATAGATGGATAGATGGATAGATGGATAGATGGATAGATGGATAGATGGATAGATGGATAGATGGATAGATGGATAGATGGATAGATGGATAGATGGATAGATGGATAGATGGATAGATGGATAGATGGATAGATGGATAGATGGATAGATGGATAGATGGATAGATGGATAGATGGATAGATGGATAGATGGATAGATGGATAGATGGATAGATGGATAGATGGATAGATGGATAGATGGATAGATGGATAGATGGATAGATGGATAGATGGATAGATGGATAGATGGATAGATGGATAGATGGATAGATGGATAGATGGATAGATGGATAGATGGATAGATGGATAGATGGATAGATGGATAGATGGATAGATGGATAGATGGATAGATGGATAGATGGATAGATGGATAGATGGATAGATGGATAGATGGATAGATGGATAGATGGATAGATGGATAGATGGATAGATGGATAGATGGATAGATGGATAGATGGATAGATGGATAGATGGATAGATGGATAGATGGATAGATGGATAGATGGATAGATGGATAGATGGATAGATGGATAGATGGATAGATGGATAGATGGATAGATGGATAGATGGATAGATGGATAGATGGATAGATGGATAGATGGATAGATGGATAGATGGATAGATGGATAGATGGATAGATGGATAGATGGATAGATGGATAGATGGATAGATGGATAGATGGATAGATGGATAGATGGATAGATGGATAGATGGATAGATGGATAGATGGATAGATGGATAGATGGATAGATGGATAGATGGATAGATGGATAGATGGATAGATGGATAGATGGATAGATGGATAGATGGATAGATGGATAGATGGATAGATGGATAGATGGATAGATGGATAGATGGATAGATGGATAGATGGATAGATGGATAGATGGATAGATGGATAGATGGATAGATGGATAGATGGATAGATGGATAGATGGATAGATGGATAGATGGATAGATGGATAGATGGATAGATGGATAGATGGATAGATGGATAGATGGATAGATGGATAGATGGATAGATGGATAGATGGATAGATGGATAGATGGATAGATGGATAGATGGATAGATGGATAGATGGATAGATGGATAGATGGATAGATGGATAGATGGATAGATGGATAGATGGATAGATGGATAGATGGATAGATGGATAGATGGATAGATGGATAGATGGATAGATGGATAGATGGATAGATGGATAGATGGATAGATGGATAGATGGATAGATGGATAGATGGATAGATGGATAGATGGATAGATGGATAGATGGATAGATGGATAGATGGATAGATGGATAGATGGATAGATGGATAGATGGATAGATGGATAGATGGATAGATGGATAGATGGATAGATGGATAGATGGATAGATGGATAGATGGATAGATGGATAGATGGATAGATGGATAGATGGATAGATGGATAGATGGATAGATGGATAGATGGATAGATGGATAGATGGATAGATGGATAGATGGATAGATGGATAGATGGATAGATGGATAGATGGATAGATGGATAGATGGATAGATGGATAGATGGATAGATGGATAGATGGATAGATGGATAGATGGATAGATGGATAGATGGATAGATGGATAGATGGATAGATGGATAGATGGATAGATGGATAGATGGATAGATGGATAGATGGATAGATGGATAGATGGATAGATGGATAGATGGATAGATGGATAGATGGATAGATGGATAGATGGATAGATGGATAGATGGATAGATGGATAGATGGATAGATGGATAGATGGATAGATGGATAGATGGATAGATGGATAGATGGATAGATGGATAGATGGATAGATGGATAGATGGATAGATGGATAGATGGATAGATGGATAGATGGATAGATGGATAGATGGATAGATGGATAGATGGATAGATGGATAGATGGATAGATGGATAGATGGATAGATGGATAGATGGATAGATGGATAGATGGATAGATGGATAGATGGATAGATGGATAGATGGATAGATGGATAGATGGATAGATGGATAGATGGATAGATGGATAGATGGATAGATGGATAGATGGATAGATGGATAGATGGATAGATGGATAGATGGATAGATGGATAGATGGATAGATGGATAGATGGATAGATGGATAGATGGATAGATGGATAGATGGATAGATGGATAGATGGATAGATGGATAGATGGATAGATGGATAGATGGATAGATGGATAGATGGATAGATGGATAGATGGATAGATGGATAGATGGATAGATGGATAGATGGATAGATGGATAGATGGATAGATGGATAGATGGATAGATGGATAGATGGATAGATGGATAGATGGATAGATGGATAGATGGATAGATGGATAGATGGATAGATGGATAGATGGATAGATGGATAGATAGATAGATAGATAGATAGATAGATGGATAGATAGATAGATAGATAGATAGATAGATAGATAGATAGATAGATAGATAGATAGATAGATAGATAGATAGATAGATAGATAGATAGATAGATAGATAGATAGATAGATAGATAGATAGATAGATAGATAGATAGATAGATAGATAGATAGATAGATAGATAGATAGATAGATAGATAGATAGATAGATAGATAGATAGATAGATAGATAGATAGATAGATAGATAGATAGATAGATAGATAGATAGATAGATAGATAGATAGATAGATAGATAGATAGATAGATAGATAGATAGATAGATAGATAGATAGATAGATAGATAGATAGATAGATAGATAGATAGATAGATAGATAGATAGATAGATAGATAGATAGATAGATAGATAGATAGATAGATAGATAGATAGATAGATAGATAGATAGATAGATAGATAGATAGATAGATAGATAGATAGATAGATAGATAGATAGATAGATAGATAGATAGATAGATAGATAGATAGATAGATAGATAGATAGATAGATAGATAGATAGATAGATAGATAGATAGATAGATAGATAGATAGATAGATAGATAGATAGATAGATAGATAGATAGATAGATAGATAGATAGATAGATAGATAGATAGATAGATAGATAGATAGATAGATAGATAGATAGATAGATAGATAGATAGATAGATAGATAGATAGATAGATAGATAGATAGATAGATAGATAGATAGATAGATAGATAGATAGATAGATAGATAGATAGATAGATAGATAGATAGATAGATAGATAGATAGATAGATAGATAGATAGATAGATAGATAGATAGATAGATAGATAGATAGATAGATAGATAGATAGATAGATAGATAGATAGATAGATAGATAGATAGATAGATAGATAGATAGATAGATAGATAGATAGATAGATAGATAGATAGATAGATAGATAGATAGATAGATAGATAGATAGATAGATAGATAGATAGATAGATAGATAGATAGATAGATAGATAGATAGATAGATAGATAGATAGATAGATAGATAGATAGATAGATAGATAGATAGATAGATAGATAGATAGATAGATAGATAGATAGATAGATAGATAGATAGATAGATAGATAGATAGATAGATAGATAGATAGATAGATAGATAGATAGATAGATAGATAGATAGATAGATAGATAGATAGATAGATAGATAGATAGATAGATAGATAGATAGATAGATAGATAGATAGATAGATAGATAGATAGATAGATAGATAGATAGATAGATAGATAGATAGATAGATAGATAGATAGATAGATAGATAGATAGATAGATAGATAGATAGATAGATAGATAGATAGATAGATAGATAGATAGATAGATAGATAGATAGATAGATAGATAGATAGATAGATAGATAGATAGATAGATAGATAGATAGATAGATAGATAGATAGATAGATAGATAGATAGATAGATAGATAGATAGATAGATAGATAGATAGATAGATAGATAGATAGATAGATAGATAGATAGATAGATAGATAGATAGATAGATAGATAGATAGATAGATAGATAGATAGATAGATAGATAGATAGATAGATAGATAGTAGATAGATAGATAGATAGATAGATAGATAGATAGATAGATAGATAGATAGATAGATAGATAGATAGATAGATAGATAGATAGATAGATAGATAGATAGATAGATAGATAGATAGATAGATAGATAGATAGATAGATAGATAGATAGATAGATAGATAGATAGATAGATAGATAGATAGATAGATAGATAGATAGATAGATAGATAGATAGATAGATAGATAGATAGATAGATAGATAGATAGA
>JAXIVJ010008305.1:17500-42500 GCA_036785665.1 Chirona hameri
AGACAGTGTGTTTGACAGCTTCACAGTTTGTAAAGCTCTGCTACCGAACAGGGCATGTTACCTAAAATACAGCTTTGTAGATATTTGTCATGTGTTCAGTATCGGGAAAATGCTGGATAATTTTCCGGGATCATGGAAAAAGTTACAGAATCACGTTCGGTATCTGGAAAATAGAAAAACATCCCCGATAATTTTCCGTCGCGGTCGAGAATCATGGAAAATGTCAGGAGCAGGGTCGCTTGGATATTATCCATTCGTCGTAGTCAGCTGCAGGGGCGCATCCAGGGGAGGGCAAAGGAGCCATGCCGCCCCCCCCCCCCTTCAAAGGTCCTGAAACTATGATTTGCCCCTCCCCCCTAACAGTTGGACGTAAAGTTGTAAAAATTATCTTTGCAGCAGTCAAAATCCAGCTATCCACAGTGAAAAACTTAAAATTTCGCGCCGCTTCGCGGCATGACACAACATACGCAAGCAAAATAAACGAACTGAACTGATACGCAATTGCCCATACAAATTTGGAAAATGGTCAAATTTGGTCAAATTTGGTCTGCCGAGTTCCGAAAAAGGCGACGCGAACGCAAAGACGCGGACATCGGCACCCGGAAGCTGCTCCACCGGTGCCCAATTTGCTGGACCGAAGAGCAATAGTGGGACCAGGCCAGGACCATCTCCCCAAGCCATCTCGCCCCAGGCTTCTCCAGATCCGCAGGGACCATTTATGATTTATGTGCGGAAAAGTCGTTCTGCCTCTTGCTGCTTTCAAACCATTTGCACTGAATTACCAGCTGTCTGTTACAGTTCGGTACATATGTGTACAATTGTTATCATATGTACTTTTTCGCAGCGACCAGTGAGAGCGCTGACTGCCACCGGTCATCGTGATTTACTATCTGAGGAATATGTATCTGAAAAACTACCTTAATTTCAATATTCTTTTCCTCATACCGAGATGTGCAACCAGGAATAGGGGTTCCCAATGCTTGGCTCCACTCACGGTCTGGTTCCAATATTAAAATGTCGTTTTCCACGACCAAAAATGAAAATGTCACGCCGCTTGGTGGTGTCACATCGGTGGCCGTCGTCATAACGAAGCCATCGCCATCGTCTTCGGTTCTTCGGAAAATCATTCCTGTTGCTTTTAACCCTGGCCAGTGCAGGGGTTGGGGGTGGATGCCACCCGCCCTCGGTTTTTCAGGAATAACTCGCGTAGTTATCAACCGATTACGATGAAACTTTCAGTATACTACTTCTAAACAATTTGACACATACTCTTAAAATGTAAACTTAAATGTAAACCCCATGACCTATGACCTGTTTCTCAAGGTCATGTCAGGCTTTCACAGTGCAGCTGTGCGCGTCTCCGCGTGCGGACGCGCCAGCTGCGGACGCGTGGCTCTCCTTGCCTCCGAGCCCCGCGTGCCAAGTCCGGCTGTGTGCCAGTGACTGAGTGAGTGTGCGTGTGAGGACTTAGTGTCCGTGACAACAGTGCAGTGTGAGACTGGCACGTAACTTGTGGTGTTAGCAGCCCAGTGCCGGACGGTTGGTCATTGCGCACGATGTCATCAGCAGCTGCACTGCTGTTGTGCTCGCTCCCCGGATGGCTGGACTTCTGCTGCTGTGATCGGCGCGCCGCTGGCCTCCGGGTGCGCTGTCCACATGTCCACGCCGCTGGCTTCCGGGTGCGCTGTCCACAGCTTTTGGAGTGCCGACCTGTCCGGTTTGGAGGACGTGACGGCCGGACAACGTCACGGTCACCGATCGATTCGCCATGCATCGGGGCATTGCTCGGTATGTCGTCTTTGTCACGATAGTGCGGCTGATCACCATCGCTCCGTGTCCAGCTCCGTGTCCTTGGACGCGTTACCAGTCGCCATCCACCCCAGCCAGCCCTGCAATGCATCACCCTCCGCGGGATACTCGCGTTACCAGTCGCCATCCACCCCAGCCAGCCCTGCAATGCATCACCCTCCGCGGGATACTCGCGTTACCAGTCGCCATCCACCCCAGCCAGCCCTGCAATACATCACCCTCCGCAGGATACTCGTCTCAACCGCGACGCTTTGTCCCGTCGGACGCCCCGCCCGATGACCTCCATCCGCCTGAAATCACCTGATCGTGACGTTACGCCGACCATCGGTCGGCCGCCCTGGTCTCGGGTCACTGCAGAGGAATGTGACCTTGACCGGGCGGTCTGCGCCCCTGCGCCCACGGCGCGGGATTCCCAGCGCCTGAGTTCACCTGATTGTGACGTCACGCCGACCTTCAGTCGGGCGCCCCGGTCCCGGGTCACTGCGGCTAGCCAATCACGGCTCACCTGCCGTCCCTCCCAGGAATGTGGCCTGGACCGGTCGGCCGGCGCCGCCGCACCCGCGGCGCGGGATTCCCAGCGCCTGAGAACGGCTGCCCGTGACGTCACGGTCATCCCTAGTCAGCCGCACCGTACCCCGCCCTCCGCGGCCGGCCGGGTCGGTGCCGCTGCTGGGGTGCGAGAGCGCGGCCCTGACCGGACTGACAGCGCCGCGGCGCCTCGGGCGAGTCAAGGGCGGCCGACTCACCGTGGGAGACGCTCCTACCAGCGTAAGTGCGGACTCAGACGCCGCCGAAGTAGCTGGGGTACGACGACCGGGTGCTGGGGCATCAAGACATGTGCCTTGAACATTCAGTCTCTGAAGCCAAAAACCGTGGAACTGTATTCGGAAATGGATCGTTTCAACTATAATTTTGTTGTACTCGCCGAAACGTGGCTGAAACCGTGTACACCCAGCGGACTATTGAACTTCCCGGGCTATGTCATTAGGCGCGCTGATCGTCCTTGGCCTCCTAAAGGCTATGGTGGCGTGGCTATCATTTATCGTGATAAGTATGAGTGTAAACCTATCAAACTTCCAGAAACCGGAAATGTTGCGTCAAAACTTGAGTCGCTCTGTAGCCTGTTCAAATGGGATAATAACCGAGTGATTGTAGCCTCGCTCTATAGACCTCCGCGACACACTGCAGCAGCCCTCGAGGCTGACTTTGACACTCTTGAACAACAGTATCAGCATGTGCTCCTACATTTTCCTGACTGTCCGATCGTTATCGCGGGCGATTTAAACTGTGATTTGTTGTCGACCTCGTCTCCTTCCAAGGCATGTTTACTTGAATACTTTGACAAGTACTCCATCACAGGGGCTCCGCAACAGGGGGGACGGGGGGGACAGCCCCCCCCCCCCCCCCCCCCCCCCCCCCCTCCCAACATTTTCTGATTTTAACATTACGCCTATGGGCGTTGCATGGAAAGAATCGACTTCAGAATGCCTCCGTCCCCCCCCCCCCCCCCAACTTTCGGAAGGTGGTGTTACCTTGCTCCCTCAGTCAGGTCATTGCTGTTCCGACTTATTAATCTGGCTCTCTGTTGGATGTCATTATCTCAAAACGTGACATTGTTCGTGGTGGTACCCGTTTTTGCCATTTTAGTCCGCATTATTTTACTCGTACCTTGCTGTCTTTGCCTCGCCCGCGTTTTAAGCCACGTGTTATCGAGTGCCGGTCTTTTAAGCGATTTGGCCTGCTAAGTTTCGAAACTGTACTGCTTGCCGCAGACTGGTCCGCCGTGTACTGGTTCCCGACTGTCTCCGATGCTTGGTCTGCATTCCTTGCCGCCTTCATTCCGACCGTTCAGTGTCACGCGCCTATCAAATCCATTACCCTACGGAATCCCACGGCTCCACCGATATCCGATGAGACCAAACTCCTTCTCCTGCGTCGCTCAGAGACCTTGAGAGTGCATGGCCATGGCTCTGTAGAATTCCGCTCTGTTAACCGTCTGGCACGTTCGGCCTTTCGTGCAGAAAAGAAACTGCATATTAGCAAGCGCATTAAAGGAAATAGTTCACCTTCAACATTAGTGTTAAACTGAGATAGCAGTTTGGTAGCCCGTGTTGGGAAACCCCTATCTGCAAGTTTTCTTGACTGAAAAGACTCTCCAGCCGAATATATTTGAGTGTATGGCGAAGGAATGCGGTGCTGGCGAAAAAAATGTTGTACTGGTTCTAGCCCGGGCAGAGGCTATACCATCAGCCAATCAGCTTGCGGCTGGTGCTAGCAAGCGAATCGCCGGCCGCCGGTTGGCACATCTCCAATGCGAGTCTATCCTTACGAATCTGATTGGCTGAACCATTTTTACATTCGCGTGACGTCAGGACTCTGACTCAGAGAGTATGCATATAGTTTTGATAAACAATAAAAATGTACGGTCTTCTGTCCTGAATCAGCGCGATATAAGGCCATTTTTGACAATATAAAAATAAATTGTATTAGAAAATATAATCAAATCGTGTTGGGTAAAAAAATTTCAAGGTGAACTATTTCCTTTAAAGGGACATTGCCACCTTTCTGAAAGTTGTCAAATATACGCCGGTTGTACCCGCAAATATGAAGTAAGTGCTGCTGAAAACGATGGTAATATTTTTTATCTCGAAAACTTCACTCAATTTATAATAATTAAGTTTTTAAAAATTTGGGTTGATGACGTCATTATTGAGCTAAATAGAGCTATAGATAAATCCTTTACGCTGCCAAATTTTGGCACAATTTTTGTCAGACTATTCTGGCGATTAAAATACAAGCAGGTACCAGGTAAACTGTGTCCAGTGTCGCACTCACTTGACCACCGAAGTCTTGTCACTGAAAGCTCCACATACTACACATCGAATTCTTGGCATCGTTTGAAAATTGCATTAGAGTTTCACTTTATAGAAGTCTAGTTATCCTGATATAACCCACGGTAAATATAATACACCCAGCGATCGAGAAACGAAACGCGTAAATATCTCCAAGGTTTACCTTAAAGCAAGTCGACTATCATCACCATTGGGTAAAGAGAGACGACGTCATCGGCTTTAAACCCCTATTAAAATACACGTGGGGTTTATTTGTTATAATTGTCAAGACCAAGCTCGAATTTCTTTTCGAATAGACCTATGTGGTTGTTTTAACTGCTACCCTACTTAATTTCAAAGCAAATCCAACAACATGGCTATCTCAACTCAAAACTAATGTTAAGGTGGGAATGTCCCTTTAAAGAGCAGGGACGTGTGAGCGTCTGGAAGAGCGTCAGAGATGTAGGGTGCGTTCGGAAGGCGCAAAATTTCGCGAAATTTATCAGGGTCGTTCGGTAGGAATTTCGCGAAAAATTCGCCGGGTTCGCCGTATGTGCGTCATTTAGGTGTCTAAACAATTATTTCATAACAATTATCTTTGGTTGGCAGCAATTATTTTTGAAAGACTACTATTACTGTTGATCACAGATGACACAACAGATCAAGAATAAAAACCATCACCATTGGCCATTGTCATCACCACCACTACAAGCAATTAAATATACAATTAATTATTAATAGGTCCACAAGTAGACATGATATGCATCTGGAAGCATGCATGCCCCATATTATAACACAGTTACCAGTTATGAAAATAACATATTCCATCTATATCGGTGATTCTACACTTACCCCATCTCCTCAATGTGGGCCGCCATCTTTGAAAACACCGCCGTGACATGCTCCGGCGATTCCACGTTATTTCGCGAAATCCCGCGCGAAATCCCTCGTTTCGTGCTCTCCGAACGGCCAATCACAAAGGATTTCACGAAATGCGTGGGAGAATGGCCCTTCCGAACGCACTCATAGTGGCGAGCAAAGGCCCTAACGGACAGGTGCTGCCATCTGCGTCCGCCGATGCCTTAAAGGAAATAGTTCACCTTCAACATGGGTTTTGAACTGAAATAGCAGTTTTGTAGCCCGTGTTGAGAAATCCTTATCTGCAAGTTTTCTTGACTGAAAAGACTCTCCAGCCGAAGATATTTGACTTGTTGGCGAAGGAATTCGGCGCATATATGATATACCGTACCGTCTGAAAGTGCCAGCACTGCCATGGAGCATGCGCAGACCAATAACGCACACCATACAATCAATAATATACAACCTTCTGTCCTGAATTGGCGCAATGTAGGACCATTTTTTAGAAGGAAAAAAGAAACTGTATTAAAAAATATAATAAAATCGTGTTCTGAAAAAAATTCCGAAGGTGAACTATTTCCTTTAAACGACTTTTTCGTCGGAGTAGGACCCAGGGTAGCGGCAGAACTGGAGAGTTACGGACCGGCTCCCTCACTCCCCCTCGCTTACCGAGAGTGGGGGCGTGCGCCTTCTCACTTCATCCCATCAGTCTTCAATCGCTGCATAATAGCATGTTCAGCATGCGAAACTCTCCAGCACGCGGCGATGACGGAATTTGCATCCGCATCTTAAAACTTGCGTTTAATGCCATTGGACATGTACTGCTTCACATCATTAACCTATGCATCACCACCTCCAACATTCCCGACCTCTGGAAACACTCACTTGTCCACCCGATTTACAAGTCGGGCGATCCGTCAGACCCATCGAACATCCGTCCCATATCCATACTTCCGGTTATTTCTAAGATAGTGGAGCGGGCGGTCCAATGCCACAAGCTCTACTACTACCTTTCCGCAAACCACCTGCTCTCTCCCACCCAGCACGGGTTTCGTCCGCGGCATTCCACGGAGACGGCTCTCACTTGCATCACTGATGACATATTTTCGGCTTTTGACATCGGCAAAATCTCACTTCTTTGTCTCATAGATTTGAGCAAATGCTTTGACGTCATTAATCACGAAAAACTTCTCAACAAGCTCCAGACTCTCGGCATAAGTACGTCTTGGTTTCAAAATTACTTAAATGGTCATACTCAGAGTGTTAGCTACACCGGTTCAGACGGCACACTCAAAATCTCCTCACCACGAGCTATCAATCAGGGAGTATTCCAAGGTTCATCCCTCGGCCCTATCCTCCTTTGCGCTTTTGCCAATGATCTGAGTCTCTACGCAGCCGATGCACTCATAGTGCAGTACGCTGATGACACTCAGGTACGCTGATGACACGCAGTAGTCTCAGAAACTAAATATTGCCTGCCAGCGCTTATCGCTCGCATGGAGTCTGCCCTCTCTTCTCTTGGCAGTTATTTTCACAGCAACGGCCTCAAAGTTAACGTAACCAAGTTCGAGCTTATCACACTCGGTACCAGACAAAATTTGCGCTCACTTCCGTCCTTTACAGTTAACTTCCGCGGTACTTCCCTGACCCTCACTACCGAAGCAAGAAACCTTGGAGTTATCTTTGATCGGCATCTCTCGTGGGACGCTCATGTGACTGCCCTCTCACGTAAATGCTGCGGCATCCTGACTGGCCTGTCCCACCTCAGACACTACCTTCCACCCGAAACCCTTCCGGAAATCGTCAACGCCCTCGTGATCTCCCACATCCGATACTGTCTGGTTGTTTACGGCAACGGCTCCGCTAAAAATCACCTTCGCATCCAGAAACTGATTAACTTCGCGGCTCGAGTCATCTCTGGTAAACGGAAATTTGACCACGTGTCGGGTGTGCGTGATTCACTCCGGTGGCCTGACGCTCCTAGTCTCTCCCACTATCAGACCCTGTGCCTACTCCAGAAAATCCGTAGTACCGGCCAGCCAGAATCTCTTGCAGACCTGTTTACTGCAAACTGTGAACGGCCTGATCGCAGTAGGCAAACCAGGCAGGTCCATCTGTTGTCTCTGCCGAGAGTGCGGACTGAGGTCGGGAAAAGGAGATTCGGGTATCGAGCCGCTCACCTGTTAAACTCACTGCCACCTGATTACCATGTCTGTGGGACGGTTTAGAAGGGCCCTCAAGGCCAAGCTGCTCGCTTCCAACCATGTGACCTGATCTGTGATGTGCCTTGTACTGCACTGTGTGTCATGTTTAGGTTAGTTTAGTTCAGTTGTGTGCCTGATTTTAACCCGTCTTTGTGCTCCTTTACCAATGTTTGACTCAAAACCGTAATAGCCACTGTTTGGTGGATGGTTTGTTTTTAGTACAATACAATTCAGGCGCAACTGGCGCCTTGCAGTATCGATGCTAGTAACTAGTGCAGTTTCCGAGTGTTTGTTGTTCAGGAGCTATGCACAGGTGTTACCAGGTGACATTTGCGGTTTCCACTGATATCGTGACCTCGGTTGACCATTACAGAAGTCAATCGAGGTCACTGCCCTCAGATGACCTGAGATGACTTGTTTGGCTTCTGGCAGTTTCTAGGACATTTTGTGACGCTGATTTCAAATTTGGCATCCATTTTGCATAATTGTATGTTCCACTGGGGCTATGCTCTTTCACAGGTCAACCGAGGTCACTGACCTCCGATGACCTGAGCTGACCTTTTTGGATTCTGGTAGTTTCTAGGACATATTGTGACGCTGATTTCAAATTTGGGACCCAATTTACATAATTATATCAAGATTTTAGCTCGATTATAATTCAATTTCTACACATGCACGATTTCGATGACATCCGGGTCATTGAGATGACCTCAGAGGTCACCTAATAACCCAGGACCTTAAAATTGGAATAAGGGGCTTCCTCTCATCACACGCAACACACTCGTTTTTTATCTAAGCTCCAGCTCAATTAGGGGCGAAACGCCAGGGGGTTGATCCCCCCTCCCCTGCACGGTCACGTAGGTATCGGACGCTGCACGGGCGAGGGTTAAGGTTGACTAATACCAATTTCATGCCTGAGTTGAGTGAAATACGTGTTTTACAGCGCACGCAAAATAATAAAAAAAAATGGATAATATCCTTGCAGACACCGAACGCTCTGCACGGGGCGATAATTTACCAATAAATTTACCAACCTATCCCCGACAGAGTAGATATCTACTCTGTCGGGGATAATTTTCCATTTCAGCATATGCCGGCATATACCGAACGCGGGAAGGAAAAATTATCGGCCATAATTATCCAGCGGAGAATATTAAAAGGAAAACATTTTCCAGATACCGAGTACGCACGCTTCAATAGATTCACGGATGCATATTGGCGCATTACGGCACGGGCCGCGGACAGTCGTGGCCGATGCAAATATAAAATAAAACCCACTTAATTTGTGAAAAATACATCCGAATTTTCTTCTGATGAAAAAATACAACCGGACAGGGGCCCACCCTAGAGGGACTCCGCATTTCACAAAGGGAACGGGCAGGGACGGCGGAAGGAGGGGGGGGGGGGCAGGGGGAGCAGCTCCCCCACTCAATAAGTTGGGGGAGAGGGTGGGGACAGGGCCTATTTTAACATGTTAACTGGGGGGCAAATGCCCCCCCCCCCCGTGAGCCGTTTTGCCCCCCCCCCCCCCCCCTCCCCCAGTCAAGAAATGTTGCCCACCCTGATTTTAGTAATTCAATGTCATTTTTCGCTTGATAGGTATTCAATTAAAATAAAATATGCTTACCTGGTGATAAATGTATGCAAATCCAATGCAAATGTCATGATATTCCTAAGTTTGAGTATTTCCCAGCCAAAATAAGTATCTTTAAATTATTTCCGGAATATCTTGAATTTCAATATCCTTTGAACAATTGCTGATTAGCGGCAGAGTGGGGAAGATTGGGGCTTGTTGGATCAGAAATGTCGCCACGCAATTTGGAGTGGGTGGGGGCAACTGCTGAGCCGATATTGTGTTCAAATTTGATGTGTGGTTAGGGATCTCTCAGCCGCCACTTTCCACAAGTCAGGAGTGGGGTGCTTCTGCACGTGCGCACGTGTGCACCACGTCTTTGTATCTCAGAAACTACTTCCCTGATCGAGTTGAAATTCACTATACACTAGATGGCCTGAAATGTATATGGCCATTTATTTATATAGCCATTTATTTATATAGCGAGCTAATTTATATAGCCAACCAATACGTTCGATGCCCATTAACCGGTTCGATTTGGGTATTTATTTTAATAAAACCATTTATTTATATAGCCAGCTAATTTATATTGCCAGCTAATTTCTATAGCCAGCCATTTCGTTCGCTGCCCATTTCCCGGTCCGATTTATATGTTATGAAAGTGATTTGGACAGAACTGCATGGCAAACAAAAGGCATAAACACAACGACGGACACATTACTGCATACAACTTGACACGTACTGAGCAAAACCATTTTCGTTCTGTTCCTCGTTTTTCTCCCAAGTCCCATGCCGTTCACAGTATCTGCACAGTTTAGCCGTTTAATTGCCGGAAATATGTCACCCGGCTTCAATACAATCTCCCAGACGGAGGTTCCACGTCCCGCCAGTCATGCGTTCATTGTTGAACTCAGCGACTGCAGTCTATCAGCGCCCCTGCCGGCTGCCGGCTGAACTACGGGACGGTGACACGCTGGTCCCGCAGACCGCTGAGGCAGCGTTATTAGCGTCAGAAATGATTCACGTTTGTCTTCATCATAAGTTATCTATTAGCTAGAAGCGAAATATCTTTGGTGGATAGGGGTCAGTAAAGACGGCGCTATCCGGGTACATATTGTGTTTTTTTTTGGTGAAAACTCGTCTTCGTGTTATCTTTTACGGTGTTGGGAAGAATAGCATGGTCAAACAATATTGCAAAAATATTACAACGCCTGTCAGTCTGCCTAAATATTACTCAAACAGCTTTGTGTTACGAATATAATTTAAAGAGGGTGCCTTCGCCTGCAAAGTGGTGAAGTCTCAGTGTTCTATGTTGAACAGTTCCCGAGTACCGATTTAAATACTGAAAATGCCGCTTTTTTATGTAAGTTGTCATAACTTTACACTTGAACTAAGCTTTGCTCTGAACGACATGTGACACGACAGGCCAATGTGCTTGTTTATTGCATGTCGCTGCAATCCTCGGTTTGCGAGTTATCGGCCCAGGATCGACGCGCGTTTGATCGTTTTCGTCGATTTTTGAATTTGGCCGTTTCCTATGTTAAACCAATGACACAGTTGTCGCCGACACAGCGGCCGACACGTATGTTGGATCTTGTTGAAATTTTGATACGATGGTGCGCCTCTGCCACCGGACATGCGTGGCAAATTTCACGCACCTAGCTGCAACGGTTGTTGAGTTATTAGCCGATTTGTGTATGACCGTTGCGTTATTTGATTTCCACGTACCACGCACGGACGTACGGACGGACATTTTATAATTAATAAGATAAGATAAGATAAGATAAGATTTCCTTTGCGTTCTCTCTTTCATCGTCAACTACGGCCCTTACTGGTTCGGTCAAACAAGTATGGAAGACAAATGAAGAATAACCTCAGGGTGAATATATTTTACCTCGTGGAGGTCACAGGATACAAATACCACATGGATTGGCGGATCCAGAACGGGTGGTTTGGGGGGGGGGGATTCCACAGTCTCACACCATTCTAAAAACGCACCGGATTTGGCTTGCTTATGCATTGATAGCTGATTTAAAGCTAACTTTCCTTAGTAAAAGTTGCTTAGATTTTCTTCTATATCAGGAAATGTGTCAATCTTGCGCCGATTTCAGGCGGTTTGGGGAGGGGGTAATTGCCCATTTTTCTCAACCGTAGATCAGCCACTGGATCTTTGTGTTTTGCAAAAGATGCGGGACTCTGGTGAAAATTGGGCAAATTTAGCCATTTCCTGTGGATTTATATTCATTTTCATGTTTCCCCAATGGCTTTTAATTGGGAGGTCACAAAATAGACTGCATGCCTTAGGTCACCGATACACACTGGCGGATCCAGCCTCTCTCCGTGGGGGGCATCTTTTTGTGGCAAAAGGGTACCCCCATTTATTTTTATCCGCAGATTTGGGCCGGCCACCTTATTTTGGTATTCGAGCTTAAGAAATTCACTTCAAATTCACAACAAACAAACAAAAATCCCGAAACAAAATCATTTTATTTTTGTTGGGGTCAGTAACACAAAATTTAGCAAATCTGAGGTATACATTTTGAAGAAAATGTAATTTCCTTTCTTTTGACGTTTTTGTTTTCCAATTGTCTTAAAAATTCTATTTTCTACGATTGTTCAAACATTTACCGTTTTTCCACCAAAAATGGCATGACATGACGTCATTAAAACGTCATTGTCTTCCAAAACACTACATCAATTTCATTGGAATTTAATGAGAACACGTATAATTGATGCAACACAAGGTACTGAAAGTTTGACGTTGAATCTATAATAGTTGTCAAGTTATTGAGAAAATCCGGAAGGGAGGGCAGATTCTGCCCCCCCCCCCCCCCCCCCCCCCTCCAGCGGGGCGCGGGTTAAGTGTCACCGGGGCTGCTTGAAATGCATCAGGTGCGCTGTTTTGTCTATCATTGAAAGCAATTGATACATACAAACTTCCAATTCAATCACCCGAGAGAAGAAAAAACTTCCGTTTTCATGAAGTTTTTCCTAAGATCATTGTTTTTCACGTTCAGTGTAGGGAACGCGCGGGAGACATACTTGTATTGAATGCCCCTCCCAGATTCCTGTGGGGGGGGGGGGGCATTTGCCCTTGATGCCCCCTCCCTCCTGGATCCACCATGTTCATGTTCATGTATTTGCGAATCATTCCATATAAATGGCTTAATGTTCGATTCGAGTGAAAAGGATACAAGTTGGGCGATACAAACGAAAAACACGACAGACAATTTAAAACACGCATCGCACACACACAAGAAATCGTGGTAACTATGTTAATCAAACGAACGAATTCACCAGTACCAGCAATAACCGCCAAGGAGAGCCTCTGCCAGACACTTAATGGAATTCATTTTCCCATTTTCCAAATTTGTATAAGCAATTGCGAAAGTTGTGTCATGCCACGAAGCGGCGCGAAATTTTCCGGTTTTTGACTGTGGATAGCTGAATTTTGACTGCTGCACAGACAATTTTTACGATTTTACGATAAATTGGGAACGCGCGGGTGGGAGCATACTTGTATGGAATCCACCCACCCCCAACCCCTCCCCAGATTCCTGTGTGTAGGGGGGGGGGGGGGCATTTACCCCTGATGCCCCCCTCCCCCCCCACCTCTGGATCCGCCAGTGCCGATATAAAAGTCATCCGAAATAGCAGAATTGTAGGTGTTTATGACCTGATTAAATCCTGTGAGTACCTAACTGATCGGTCAAACAATGTGGCTGCGGCACTACCTCACATTTTTGGAAGTGGGCTCACTAGTGTTGTGAGCGCGCCCAGTCGGCCCGGCGGCACAGTATGCTGCCACCGTCGGGTCACCGCGCGGTGCATGCGACCTACCGCCGCGGGCGCCGGCCACCGTCCCGTGGCCAGCCGCACGCAGCACCCGATTGGTGCACTGTAAGGGTACCAGGCCTGACTGGATTACCTCATTGGCTGTTCACCCAACCATGTATGTGACGTCGTGCGTGTCTAGCATGGTAAGGGGTCAGTGTGCCTCCGGACTCGATCCAATACAGATATGCACCCCGCAACTCGCCTCTCACTGGACCGACCAGAGCAGGACCGACGACGACACCACAACTAGACTTTACTTAGTTACGTGACCTGAGGAGACCCGAGGTAAACAAATTAACAGGATCTGGGCAATTTGGGCAAGCAGTTTACCAAAAATGGCGGCGCGAAATGGCGTCGTTTTCCGCTATTTGCAAAAACCTAAGGGGGAGGGTATTCGCCCCCACTGGCGGATCCAGTGGGATGACATTAGGGTCAAATCCCCCCCCCCCCTCCCCCAGGAATGGAGGGGGGATGCAATACAAGTATCCCCCCTCCCCTGCGCGTTCCCTGCACTGAACGTGAATAACAATGATCTTAGGAGAAAACTTCTTGAAACGGAAGTTTTTTTCTTCTCTCAGGTGATTGAATTTGAAGTTTGTATGTATCTCTTGCTTTCAATGATAGACAAAACAGCGCACCTGATGCAATTCAAGCAGCCCCGGTGACACGCGCCCCGCTGGAGGGGGAGGCAGAATCTGCCCCCTCACGGATTTTCTCAATAACTTTAAAACTGTGATAGGTATCAACGTGAAACTTGCAATACCTGATACTGCATCAATTCTACGTCTTTTCACGAAATTTAAATGAAATTAATGTAGTATTTTGGGAGATAATAACGTTGTAATGACGTCATGTCTTGCCATTTTTGGTGGAAAAACAATACATGTTTGACAAATCGTAAACAAATCAGTTTCAAAGCAAAGTGCAAATAAGAAACGTCAAAAGAAAGGAAATGCCCCTTTCTTCCAAATGGCTCTCTCGGATTTGTGATTGATTTTGTTTTTGACCCCCAAAAATATCATTTTTTTCGGAAAAATGTCTACAAAATCAATTTGTATTAATTCGAAAAGTGAATTTATTAAGCTCGAATACCAAAATAAGGTGACCGGCCAAATCCGCGGAGGACAGAAATGGGGTACATTTTTGCCCCAAAAAGATGCCCCAAAAATGGGGGTACCTTTTTGCCCCCCAGTGGGCTTATCTTAAAATAGGCCCTGGGGGGAGCAAACATATGGTTTTACCCCTATACATTTGTAAGAGGGGGCTCTCCAAGAAGTTAGTTCGATTTTTTCCTCTTTGACCGATAACAAAAATGACAGATGGCCCCGATGTGTCCCCAGCTAGCCTGAGAGGCCCTCTAAGGTCGATAGAAAGCTCTCAGTGGGCCTGAGGGGGCCTTGGGTAGGCCTGAGGGGCCCTTGGAAGGTCTGGGACTTTAACATCGGTCTGTCCGTGTGTTTTTTGCGACCATTTAGAGGCCCTGCAAAATGTAGTAGCCTAAATCCGAGGACATGCCTTTTCCCGATTTTTTTTTGGGGGGAGGGGGGCCTTTGACCGAGGGGCCACTTGGGTTTCTTTGCCCCATCAAATACTTTCCGCCGCCACTGGGCACGGGTCAGTGTGTCCCGCTTGTGTGCGCCTCTGGTATGAGGTACACTTCGTGCCTTATTTTATATATTTATCTTTGTTCTCCTTAGAGCTTCGACCCGTTACACATTTTCGCGATAACTTCGCTTTCTATATTTTCCCAGATGAGTCCCTGAACAGGTCGGAAGGACGTTGAAAAGGTCGGAGGGGCCCCTAGACGATCTGAAGGGACTCTGTGCCTTTCAACAGTCAGAATGCAGTTGTCCAGGGAATAAAACTAAAAATTGTCGCGACGCTCCGCGGCGCAATGTAACTACAAATTATATTATATGTGGGTTAGGAAGAAACAAATCGCCCTGTGTCTCGGTGCATTTATGTGTTATGTTGCTACTTTCCTATATAATTGGGAAAAATAGTTCACTTTAGCACTTTTTTACCGCACTTTTAAACGCACAATATAGCATTTTTAGAGGTCCGCAACATACGCAATGCGACGCATTGATGAGAAAGCATAGCCATGGCATAAGACTGCAAATTTCGT
The DNA here is from genome assembly GCA_036785665.1 of Chirona hameri. NCBI lineage: Eukaryota > Metazoa > Arthropoda > Thecostraca > Balanomorpha > Balanidae > Chirona > Chirona hameri. The sequence continues at coordinate 32,741 of JAXIVJ010008305.1, forward strand.
GCCGCTCCGCGGCGCAATTTGTTTAAGAGTTCCAGGTCTTGAGCTTTAAAAAAATCCAAGTTGGTATAGCTGATTCCAAATTGGTGTCGCTGGTTTTTAAAGTGGATATGGCAGTTTGGTAACTCCAGCTCCTAAAAGTTGGTATGGCCCATGCCATACCTCTCATACTGGATTTCCATCTGTGTAACGTGCCTTTTCATCCGTTTTGTTTGGCTGCTAAAAGTTGGGGAACATCAACATTCTGAAGACTATGAGTCATGCATTCGGGTCACAGTCGAGCCGACCGCCATTCCCATGCAACGTCGTCCACAGGCCTGGAACTAACATTCGGAAAGGTTTGTAGACGCGTCCCCGCCGTCCCCATGTTCGATGTCGATGCATCCATCGTATGATTCATTGTTGGTTTGCTCCTGATCACCTCGCCTCCAGCCAGCCACGGCCACCAGCCAGCACTGGTCACTCGTCAGCTCTTTAGGTCAGCTAAACCAACCTGGGCCGCCGCCGCCGCCACCAGCACCGCTACCACCGCCGCCGCCGCCTCGATCCGGCTGCACCCGGCGCCGGCCGTAACGGTGCCATTACGGCGTCTTTGGAATGTCGGACACCAAAGAAAGTAAACTCGGTCCGGGTCGTCGGCATGGCGTGCCTGCGGCGGCCGCTCGCCGCTCCGCCGCCGGCCCCAGCCCCGGACCGGAGGCTAACTCCGCCGCCGGTCCCAGCCCCGGACCGGAGGCTGACTCCGCCGCCTGCCCCAGACCCGGACCGGAGGCTGACTCCGCCGCCGGCCCCAGTCCCGGACCGGAGTCAGTGACCGGAGATTGACTCCGCCGCCGGCCCCAGCCCCGGACCGGAGGCTGACTCCGCCGCCGGCCCCAGCCCCGGACCGGAGTCAGTGACCGGAGATTGACTCCGCCGCCGGCCCCAGCCCCGGACCGGAGGCTGACTCCGCCGCCGGCCCCAGCCCCGGACCGGAGTCAGTGACCGGAGATTGACTCCGCCGCCGGCCCCAGCCCCGGACCGGAGTCAGTGACCGGAGATCGACTCCGCCGCCGGTCCCAGCCCCGGACCGGAGGCTGACTCCGCCGCCTGCCCCAGACCCGGACCGGAGGCTGACTCCGCCGCCGGCCCCAGTCCCGGACCGGAGTCAGTGACCGGAGATTGACTCCGCCGCCGGCCCCAGCCCCGGACCGGAGGCTGACTCCGCCGCCGGCCCCAGCCCCGGACCGGAGTCAGTGACCGGAGATTGACTCCGCCGCCGGCCCCAGCCCCGGACCGGAGGCTGACTCCGCCGCCGGCCCCAGCCCCGGACCGGAGTCAGTGACCGGAGGCTGACTCCGCCGCTGGCCCCAGCCCCGGACCGGAGTCAGTGACCGGAGATAGACTCCGCCGCCGGCCCCAGCCCCGGACCGGAGGCTGACTCCGCCGCCGGCCCCAGCCCCGGACCGGAGTCAGTGACCGGAGGCTGACTCCGCCGCTGGCCCCAGCCCCGGACCGGAGGCTGACTCCGCCGCCGGCCCCAGCCCCGGACCGGAGTCAGTGACCGGAGGCTGACTCCGCCGCTGGCCCCAGCCCCGGACCGGAGTCAGTGACCGGAGATAGACTCCGCCGCCGGCCCCAGCCCCGGACCGGAGGCTGACTCCGCCGCCGGCCCCAGCCCCGGACCGGAGTCAGTGACCGGAGGCTGACTCCGCCGCTGGCCCCAGCCCCGGACCGGAGGCTGACTCCGCCGCCGGCCCCAGCCCCGGACCGGAGTCAGTGACCGGAGATAGACTCCGCCGCTGGCCCCAGCCCCGGACCGGAGGCTGACTCCGCCGCCGGCCCCAGCCCCGGACCGGAGTCAGTGACCGGAGATAGACTCCGCCGCTGGCCCCAGCCCCGGACCGGAGGCTGACTCCGCCGCCGGCCCCAGCCCCGGACCGGAGTCAGTGACCGGAGATAGACTCCGCCGCCGGCCCCAGCCCCGGACCGGAGGCTGACTCCGCCGCCGGCCCCAGCCCCGGACCGGAGTCAGTGACCGGAGATCGACTCCGCCGCCGGCCCCAGCCCCGGACCGGAGGCTGACTCCGCCGCCGGCCCCAGCCCCGGACCGGAGGCTGACTCCGCCGCCGGCCCCAGCCCCGGACCGGAGTCAGTGACCGGAGGCTGACTCCGCCGCTGGCCCCAGCCCCGGACCGGAGGCTGACTCCGCCGCCGGCCCCAGCCCCGGACCGGAGTCAGTGACCGGAGATAGACTCCGCCGCTGGCCCCAGCCCCGGACCGGAGGCTGACTCCGCCGCCGGCCCCAGCCCCGGACCGGAGTCAGTGACCGGAGATAGACTCCGCCGCTGGCCCCAGCCCCGGACCGGAGGCTGACTCCGCCGCCGGCCCCAGCCCCGGACCGGAGTCAGTGACCGGAGATAGACTCCGCCGCCGGCCCCAGCCCCGGACCGGAGGCTGACTCCGCCGCCGGCCCCAGCCCCGGACCGGAGTCAGTGACCGGTGCAACAGACAGCGCCGGGCAGCAGGCTCGGGGTCCGGTCCAGGGCCTAGTCGTTTCCCCACAGTAGGCGGGCAGCCCCATAGATACACCATGGTGGGGTCTTGTGGTCATCTATATCAATCTACCAGAGTGGTTCATAGGTCCTAGGGAAGCTTCGCTTTATGTTTCTCAGGGATGACCAGGCGCGCACACAAGGGGAGGCACACGGGCCGGCCCGTGCCTCCCCCCTTACGAAATGCGGAGCCCCTCTGAGGAGGCCCCAAGGAGCCCCTCTAAAGCCGCCCCTGTTTGGTTGTAATTTTTGTTTGCACATTTTGTGTTTTTTAATTTTTTTATTTTATTTTGCGGTGTCAAAAACTGAAAACTTCGAAAATCCGATATAGCCATTTTGAAGTCCTGTTTGGCACACGGGCCCGTGCCCCCTTACGAAATGCTATGATGCCACCGAGCCGCGCTATGATGTGGGACCCCTGTCCGGTTGTATTGTTTACAAATCAAAAGTGATTTTTGTTTTATCCGAAGGGGACCACCGCGAAAATATAGAAAGCGAAGTTATCGCGAAAATGTGTAACGGGTCGAAGCTCTAAGGAGAACAAAGATAAATATATAAAATAAGGCACGAAGTGTACCTCATACCAGAGGCGCACACAAGCGGGACACACTGACCCGTGCCCAGTGGCGGCGGAAAGTATTTGATGGGGCAAAGAAACCCAAGTGGCCCCTCGGTCAAAGGCCCCCCTCCCCCCCAAAAAAAATCGGGAAAAGGCATGTCCTCGGATTTAGGCTACTACATTTTGCAGGGCCTCTAAATGGTCGCAAAAAACACACGGACAGACCGATGTTAAAGTCCCAGACCTTCCAAGGGCCCCTCAGGCCTACCCAAGGCCCCCTCAGGCCCACTGAGAGCTTTCTATCGACCTTAGAGGGCCTCTCAGGCTAGCTGGGGACACATCGGGGCCATCTGTCATTTTTGTTATCGGTCAAAGAGGAAAAAATCGAACTAACTTCTTGGAGAGCCCCCTCTTACAAATGTATAGGGGTAAAACCATATGTTTGCTCCCCCCAGGGCCTATTTTAAGATAAGCCCACTGGGGGGCAAAAAGGTACCCCCATTTTTGGGGCATCTTTTTGGGGCAAAAATGTACCCCATTTCTGTCCTCCGCGGATTTGGCCGGTCACCTTATTTTGGTATTCGAGCTTAATAAATTCACTTTTCGAATTAATACAAATTGATTTTGTAGACATTTTTCCGAAAAAAATGATATTTTTGGGGGTCAAAAACAAAATCAATCACAAATCCGAGAGAGCCATTTGGAAGAAAGGGGCATTTCCTTTCTTTTGACGTTTCTTATTTGCACTTTGCTTTGAAACTGATTTGTTTACGATTTGTCAAACATGTATTGTTTTTCCACCAAAAATGGCAAGACATGACGTCATTACAACGTTATTATCTCCCAAAATACTACATTAATTTCATTTAAATTTCGTGAAAAGACGTAGAATTGATGCAGTATCAGGTATTGCAAGTTTCACGTTGATACCTATCACAGTTTTAAAGTTATTGAGAAAATCCGTGAGGGGGCAGATTCTGCCTCCCCCTCCAGCGGGGCGCGTGTCACCGGGGCTGCTTGAATTGCATCAGGTGCGCTGTTTTGTCTATCATTGAAAGCAAGAGATACATACAAACTTCAAATTCAATCACCTGAGAGAAGAAAAAAACTTCCGTTTCAAGAAGTTTTCTCCTAAGATCATTGTTATTCACGTTCAGTGCAGGGAACGCGCAGGGGAGGGGGGATACTTGTATTGCATCCCCCCTCCATTCCTGGGGGAGGGGGGGGGGGGGGGATTTGACCCTAATGTCATCCCACTGGATCCGCCAGTGGGGGCGAATACCCTCCCCCTTAGGTTTTTGCAAATAGCGGAAAACGACGCCATTTCGCGCCGCCATTTTTGGTAAACTGCTTGCCCAAATTGCCCAGATCCTGTTAATTTGTTTACCTCGGGTCTCCTCAGGTCACGTAACTAAGTAAAGTCTAGTTGTGGTGTCGTCGTCGGTCCTGCTCTGGTCGGTCCAGTGAGAGGCGAGTTGCGGGGTGCATATCTGTATTGGATCGAGTCCGGAGGCACACTGACCCCTTACCATGCTAGACACGCACGACGTCACATACATGGTTGGGTGAACAGCCAATGAGGTAATCCAGTCAGGCCTGGTACCCTTACAGTGCACCAATCGGGTGCTGCGTGCGGCTGGCCACGGGACGGTGGCCGGCGCCCGCGGCGGTAGGTCGCATGCACCGCGCGGTGACCCGACGGTGGCAGCATACTGTGCCGCCGGGCCGACTGGGCGCGCTCACAACACTAGTGAGCCCACTTCCAAAAATGTGAGGTAGTGCCGCAGCCACATTGTTTGACCGATCAGTTAGGTACTCACAGGATTTAATCAGGTCATAAACACCTACAATTCTGCTATTTCGGATGACTTTTATATCGGCACTGGCGGATCCAGAGGTGGGGGGGGAGGGGGGCATCAGGGGTAAATGCCCCCCCCCCCCTACACACAGGAATCTGGGGAGGGGTTGGGGGTGGGTGGATTCCATACAAGTATGCTCCCACCCGCGCGTTCCCAATTTATCGTAAAATCGTAAAAATTGTCTGTGCAGCAGTCAAAATTCAGCTATCCACAGTCAAAAACCGGAAAATTTCGCGCCGCTTCGTGGCATGACACAACTTTCGCAATTGCTTATACAAATTTGGAAAATGGGAAAATGAATTCCATTAAGTGTCTGGCAGAGGCTCTCCTTGGCGGTTATTGCTGGTACTGGTGAATTCGTTCGTTTTATTAACATAGTTACCACGATTTCTTGTGTGTGTGCGATGCGTGTTTTAAATTGTCTGTCGTGTTTTTCGTTTGTATCGCCCAACTTGTATCCTTTTCACTCGAATCGAACATTAAGCCATTTATATGGAATGATTCGCAAATACATGAACATGAACATGGTGGATCCAGGAGGGAGGGGGCATCAAGGGCAAATGCCCCCCCCCCCCCCACAGGAATCTGGGAGGGGCATTCAATACAAGTATGTCTCCCGCGCGTTCCCTACACTGAACGTGAAAAACAATGATCTTAGGAAAAACTTCATGAAAACGGAAGTTTTTTCTTCTCTCGGGTGATTGAATTGGAAGTTTGTATGTATCAATTGCTTTCAATGATAGACAAAACAGCGCACCTGATGCATTTCAAGCAGCCCCGGTGACACTTAACCCGCGCCCCGCTGGAGGGGGGGGGGGGCAGAATCTGCCCTCCCTTCCGGATTTTCTCAATAACTTGACAACTATTATAGATTCAACGTCAAACTTTCAGTACCTTGTGTTGCATCAATTATACGTGTTCTCATTAAATTCCAATGAAATTGATGTAGTGTTTTGGAAGACAATGACGTTTTAATGACGTCATGTCATGCCATTTTTGGTGGAAAAACGGTAAATGTTTGAACAATCGTAGAAAATAGAATTTTTAAGACAATTGGAAAACAAAAACGTCAAAAGAAAGGAAATTACATTTTCTTCAAAATGTATACCTCAGATTTGCTAAATTTTGTGTTACTGACCCCAACAAAAATAAAATGATTTTGTTTCGGGATTTTTGTTTGTTTGTTGTGAATTTGAAGTGAATTTCTTAAGCTCGAATACCAAAATAAGGTGGCCGGCCCAAATCTGCGGATAAAAATAAATGGGGGTACCCTTTTGCCACAAAAAGATGCCCCCCACGGAGAGAGGCTGGATCCGCCAGTGTGTATCGGTGACCTAAGGCATGCAGTCTATTTTGTGACCTCCCAATTAAAAGCCATTGGGGAAACATGAAAATGAATATAAATCCACAGGAAATGGCTAAATTTGCCCAATTTTCACCAGAGTCCCGCATCTTTTGCAAAACACAAAGATCCAGTGGCTGATCTACGGTTGAGAAAAATGGGCAATTACCCCCTCCCCAAACCGCCTGAAATCGGCGCAAGATTGACACATTTCCTGATATAGAAGAAAATCTAAGCAACTTTTACTAAGGAAAGTTAGCTTTAAATCAGCTATCAATGCATAAGCAAGCCAAATCCGGTGCGTTTTTAGAATGGTGTGAGACTGTGGAATCCCCCCCCCCCAAACCACCCGTTCTGGATCCGCCAATCCATGTGGTATTTGTATCCTGTGACCTCCACGAGGTAAAATATATTCACCCTGAGGTTATTCTTCATTTGTCTTCCATACTTGTTTGACCGAACCAGTAAGGGCCGTAGTTGACGATGAAAGAGAGAACGCAAAGGAAATCTTATCTTATCTTATCTTATCTTATTAATTATAAAATGTCCGTCCGTACGTCCGTGCGTGGTACGTGGAAATCAAATAACGCAACGGTCATACACAAATCGGCTAATAACTCAACAACCGTTGCAGCTAGGTGCGTGAAATTTGCCACGCATGTCCGGTGGCAGAGGCGCACCATCGTATCAAAATTTCAACAAGATCCAACATACGTGTCGGCCGCTGTGTCGGCGACAACTGTGTCATTGGTTTAACATAGGAAACGGCCAAATTCAAAAATCGACGAAAACGATCAAACGCGCGTCGATCCTGGGCCGATAACTCGCAAACCGAGGATTGCAGCGACATGCAATAAACACGATTCGACAGAGAGCACATTGGCCTGTCGTGTCACATGTCGTTCAGAGCAAAGCTTAGTTCAAGTGTAAAGTTATGACAACTTACATAAAAAAGCGGCATTTTCAGTATTTAAATCGGTACTCGGAAACTGTTCAACATAGAACATTGAGACTTCACCACTTTGCAGGCGAAGGCACCCTCTTTAAATTATATTCGTAACACAAAGCTGTTTGAGTAATATTTAGGCAGACTGACAGGCGTTGTAATATTTTTGCAATATTGTTTGACCATGCTATTCTTCCCAACACCGTAAAAGATAACACGAAGACGAGTTTTCACCAAAAAAAACACAATATGTACCCGGATAGCGCCGTCTTTACTGACCCCTATCCACCAAAGATATTTCGCTTCTAGCTAATAGATAACTTATGATGAAGACAAACGTGAATCATTTCTGACGCTAATAACGCTGCCTCAGCGGTCTGCGGGACCAGCGTGTCACCGTCCCGTAGTTCAGCCGGCAGCCGGCAGGGGCGCTGATAGACTGCAGTCGCTGAGTTCAACAATGAACGCATGACTGGCGGGACGTGGAACCTCCGTCTGGGAGATTGTATTGAAGCCGGATGACATATTTCCGGCAATTAAACGGCTAAACTGTGCAGATACTGTGAACGGCATGGGACTTGGGAGAAAAACGAGGAACAGAACGAAAATGGTTTTGCTCAGTACGTGTCAAGTTGTATGCAGTAATGTGCCCGTCGTTGTGTTTATGCCTTTTGTTTGCCATGCAGTTCTGTCCAAATCGCTTTCATAACATATAAATCGGACCGGGAAATGGGCAGCGAACGAAATGGCTGGCTATAGAAATTAGCTGGCAATATAAATTAGCTGGCTATATAAATAAATGGTTCTATTAAAATAAATACCCAAATCGAACCGGTTAATGGGCATCGAACGTATTGGTTGGCTATATAAATTAGCTCGCTATATAAATAAATGGCTATATAAATAAATGGCCATATACATTTCAGGCCATCTAGTGTATAGTGAATTTCAACTCGATCAGGGAAGTAGTTTCTGAGATACAAAGACGTGGTGCACACGTGCGCACGTGCAGAAGCACCCCACTCCTGACTTGTGGAAAAGTGGCGGCTGAGAGATCCCTAACCACACATCAAATTTGAACATAATCGGCTCAGCAGTTGCCCCCACCCACTCCAAATTGTGTGGCAGCGTTCCTGATCCAACAAGCCCCGATCTCCGCCACTCTGCCGCTAATCAGCAATTGTTCAAAGGATATTGAAATTCAAGATATTCAGGAAATAATTTAAAGATACTTATTTTGGCTGGGAAATACTCAAACTTAGGAATATCATGACATTTGCATTGGATTTGCATACATTTATCACCAGGTAAGCATATTTTATTTTAATTGAATACCTATCAAGCGAAAAATGACATTGAATTACTAAAATCAGGGTGGGCAACATTTCTTGACTGGGGGAGGGGGGGGGGGCAAAACGGCTCACTGGGGGGGGGGGGCATTTGCCCCCCAGTTAACATGTTAAGATAGGCCCTGTCCCCACCCCCTCCCCCAACTTATTGAGTGGGGGAGCTGCTCCCCCTGCCCCCCCCCCCCCCTCCTTCCGCCGTCCCTGCCCGTTCCCTTTGTGAAATGCGGAGTCCCTCTAGGGTGGGCCCCTGTCCGGTTGTATTTTTTCATCAGAAGAAAATTCGGATGTATTTTTCACAAATTAAGTGGGTTTTATTTTATATTTGCATCGGCCACGACTGTCCGCGGCCCGTGCCGTAATGCGCCAATATGCATCCGTGAATCTATTGAAGCGTGCGTACTCGGTATCTGGAAAATGTTTTCCTTTTAATATTCTCCGCTGGATAATTATGGCCGATAATTTTTCCTTCCCGCGTTCCGTATATGCCGGCATATGCTGAAATGGAAAATTATCCCCGACAGAGTAGATATCTACTCTGTCGGGGATAGGTTGGTAAATTTATTGGTAAATTATCGCCCCGTGCAGAGCGTTCGGTATCTGCAAGGATATTATCCATTTTTTGTATTATTTTGCGTGCGCTGTAAAACACGTATTTCACTCAACTCAGGCATGAAATTGGTATTAGTCAACCTTAACCCTCGCCCGTGCAGCGTCCGATACCTACGTGACCGTGCAGGGGAGGGGGGATCAACCCCCTGGCGTTTCGCCCCTAATTGAGCTGGAGCTTAGATAAAAAACGAGCGTGTTGCGTGTGATGAGAGGAAGCCCCTTATTCCAATTTTAAGGTCCTGGGTTATTAGGTGACCTCTGAGGTCATCTCAATGACCCGGATGTCATCGAAATCGTGCATGTGTAGAAATTGAATTATAATCGAGCTAAAATCTTGATATAATTATGCAAATTGGGTCCCAAATTTGAAATCAGCGTCACAATATGTCCTAGAAACTACCAGAATCCAAAAAGGTCATCTCAGGTCATCGGAGGTCAGTGACCTCGGTTGACCTGTGAAAGAGCATAGCCCCAGTGAACATATAATTATGCAAAATGGATGCCAAATTTGAAATCAGCGTCACAAAATGTCCTAGAAACTGCCAGAAGCCAAACAAGTCATCTC
>JAXIVJ010008305.1:47500-56235 GCA_036785665.1 Chirona hameri
CCGTCCGTCCGTCCGTCCGTCCGTCCGTCCGTCCGTCCGTCCGTCCGTCCGTCCGTCCGTCCGTCCGTCCGTCCGTCCGTCCGTCCGTCCGTCCGTCCGTCCGTCCGTCCGTCCGTCCGTCCGTCCGTCCGTCCGTCCGTCCGTCCGTCCGTCCGTCCGTCCGTCCGTCCGTCCGTCCGTCCGTCCGTCCGTCCGTCCGTCCGTCCGTCCGTCCGTCCGTCCGTCCGTCCGTCCGTCCGTCCGTCCGTCCGTCCGTCCGTCCGTCCGTCCGTCCGTCCGTCCGTCCGTCCGTCCGTCCGTCCGTCCGTCCGTCCGTCCGTCCGTCCGTCCGTCCGTCCGTCCGTCCGTCCGTCCGTCCGTCCGTCCGTCCGTCCGTCCGTCCGTCCGTCCGTCCGTCCGTCCGTCCGTCCGTCCGTCCGTCCGTCCGTCCGTCCGTCCGTCCGTCCGTCCGTCCGTCCGTCCGTCCGTCCGTCCGTCCGTCCGTCCGTCCGTCCGTCCGTCCGTCCGTCCGTCCGTCCGTCCGTCCGTCCGTCCGTCCGTCCGTCCGTCCGTCCGTCCGTCGGTCCGTCGGTCCGTCGGTCCGTCGGTCCGTCGGTCCGTCGGTCCGTCGGTCCGTCGGTCCGTCGGTCCGTCGGTCCGTCGGTCCGCCGGTCCGCCGGTCCGCCGGTCCGCCGGTCCGCCGGTCCGCCGGTCCGCCGGTCCGCCGGTCCGCCGGTCCGCCGGTCCGTCGGTCCGTCGGTCCGTCGGTCCGTCGGTCCGTCGGTCCGTCGGTCCGTCGGTCCGTCGGTCCGTCGGTCCGTCGGTCCGTCGGTCCGTCGGTCCGTCGGTCCGTCGGTCCGTCGGTCCGTCGGTCCGTCGGTCCGTCGGTCCGTCGGTCCGTCGGTCCGTCGGTCCGTCGGTCCGTCGGTCCGTCGGTCCGTCGGTCCGTCGGTCCGTCGGTCCGTCGGTCCGTCGGTCCGTCGGTCCGTCGGTCCGTCGGTCCGTCGGTCCGTCGGTCCGTCGGTCCGTCGGTCCGTCGGTCCGTCGGTCCGTCGGTCCGTCGGTCCGTCGGTCCGTCGGTCCGTCGGTCCGTCGGTCCGTCGGTCCGTCGGTCCGTCGGTCCGTCGGTCCGTCGGTCCGTCGGTCCGTCGGTCCGTCGGTCCGTCGGTCCGCCGGTCCGCCGGTCCGCCGGTCCGCCGGTCCGCCGGTCCGCCGGTCCGCCGGTCCGCCGGTCCGCCGGTCCGCCGGTCCGCCGGTCCGCCGGTCCGCCGGTCCGCCGGTCCGCCGGTCCGCCGGTCCGCCGGTCCGCCGGTCCGCCGGTCCGCCGGTCCGCCGGTCCGCCGGTCCGCCGGTCCGCCGGTCCGCCGGTCCGCCGGTCCGCCGGTCCGCCGGTCCGCCGGTCCGCCGGTCCGCCGGTCCGCCGGTCCGCCGGTCCGCCGGTCCGCCGGTCCGCCGGTCCGCCGGTCCGCCGGTCCGCCGGTCCGCCGGTCCGCCGGTCCGCCGGTCCGCCGGTCCGCCGGTCCGCCGGTCCGCCGGTCCGCCGGTCCGCCGGTCCGCCGGTCCGCCGGTCCGCCGGTCCGCCGGTCCGCCGGTCCGCCGGTCCGCCGGTCCGCCGGTCCGCCGGTCCGCCGGTCCGCCGGTCCGCCGGTCCGCCGGTCCGCCGGTCCGCCGGTCCGCCGGTCCGCCGGTCCGCCGGTCCGCCGGTCCGCCGGTCCGCCGGTCCGCCGGTCCGCCGGTCCGCCGGTCCGCCGGTCCGCCGGTCCGCCGGTCCGCCGGTCCGCCGGTCCGCCGGTCCGCCGGTCCGCCGGTCCGCCGGTCCGCCGGTCCGCCGGTCCGCCGGTCCGCCGGTCCGCCGGTCCGCCGGTCCGCCGGTCCGCCGGTCCGCCGGTCCGCCGGTCCGCCGGTCCGCCGGTCCGCCGGTCCGCCGGTCCGCCGGTCCGCCGGTCCGCCGGTCCGCCGGTCCGCCGGTCCGCCGGTCCGCCGGTCCGCCGGTCCGCCGGTCCGCCGGTCCGCCGGTCCGCCGGTCCGCCGGTCCGCCGGTCCGCCGGTCCGCCGGTCCGCCGGTCCGCCGGTCCGCCGGTCCGCCGGTCCGCCGGTCCGCCGGTCCGCCGGTCCGCCGGTCCGCCGGTCCGCCGGTCCGCCGGTCCGCCGGTCCGCCGGTCCGCCGGTCCGCCGGTCCGCCGGTCCGCCGGTCCGCCGGTCCGCCGGTCCGCCGGTCCGCCGGTCCGCCGGTCCGCCGGTCCGCCGGTCCGCCGGTCCGCCGGTCCGCCGGTCCGCCGGTCCGCCGGTCCGCCGGTCCGCCGGTCCGCCGGTCCGCCGGTCCGCCGGTCCGCCGGTCCGCCGGTCCGCCGGTCCGCCGGTCCGCCGGTCCGCCGGTCCGCCGGTCCGCCGGTCCGCCGGTCCGCCGGTCCGCCGGTCCGCCGGTCCGCCGGTCCGCCGGTCCGCCGGTCCGCCGGTCCGCCGGTCCGCCGGTCCGCCGGTCCGCCGGTCCGCCGGTCCGCCGGTCCGCCGGTCCGCCGGTCCGCCGGTCCGCCGGTCCGCCGGTCCGCCGGTCCGCCGGTCCGCCGGTCCGCCGGTCCGCCGGTCCGCCGGTCCGCCGGTCCGCCGGTCCGCCGGTCCGCCGGTCCGCCGGTCCGCCGGTCCGCCGGTCCGCCGGTCCGCCGGTCCGCCGGTCCGCCGGTCCGCCGGTCCGCCGGTCCGCCGGTCCGCCGGTCCGCCGGTCCGCCGGTCCGCCGGTCCGCCGGTCCGCCGGTCCGCCGGTCCGCCGGTCCGCCGGTCCGCCGGTCCGCCGGTCCGCCGGTCCGCCGGTCCGCCGGTCCGCCGGTCCGCCGGTCCGCCGGTCCGCCGGTCCGCCGGTCCGCCGGTCCGCCGGTCCGCCGGTCCGCCGGTCCGCCGGTCCGCCGGTCCGCCGGTCCGCCGGTCCGTCGGTCCGTCGGTCCGTCGGTCCGTCGGTCCGTCGGTCCGCGTCGGTCCGTCGGTCCGTCGGTCCGTCGGTCCGTCGGTCCGTCGGTCCGTCGGTCCGTCGGTCCGTCGGTCCGTCGGTCCGTCGGTCCGTCGGTCCGTCGGTCGGTCGGTCGGTCGGTCGGTCGGTCGGTCGGTCGTCGGTCGGTCGGTCGGTCGGTCGGTCGGTCGGTCGGTCGGTCGGTCGGTCGTCGGTCGGTCGGTCCGTCGGTCGGTCGGTCCGTCGGTCCGTCGGTCCGTCGGTCCGTCGGTCCGTCGGTCCGTCGGTCCGTCGGTCCGTCGGTCCGTCGGTCCGTCGGTCCGTCGGTCCGTCGGTCCGTCGGTCGGTCGGTCCGTCGGTCGGTCGGTCGGTCGGTCGGTCGGTCGGTCGGTCGGTCGGTCGGTCGGTCGGTCGGTCGGTCGGTCGGTCGGTCGGTCGGTCGGTCGGTCGGTCGGTCGGTCGGTCGGTCGGTCGGTCGGTCGGTCGGTCGGTCGGTCGGTCGGTCGGTCGGTCGGTCGGTCGGTCGGTCGGTCGGTCGGTCGGTCGGTCGGTCGGTCGGTCGGTCGGTCGGTCGTCGGTCGTCGTCGGTCGGTCGGTCGGTCGGTCGGTCGGTCGGTCGGTCGGTCGGTCGGTCGGTCGTCGGTCGGTCGGTCGGTCGGTCGGTCGGTCGGTCGGTCGGTCGGTCGGTCGGTCGGTCGGTCGGTCGGTCGGTCGGTCGGTCGGTCGGTCGGTCGGTCGGTCGGTCGGTCGGTCGGTCGGTCGGTCGGTCGGTCGGTCGGTCGGTCGGTCGGTCGGTCGGTCGGTCGGTCGGTCGGTCGGTCGGTCGGTCGGTCGGTCGGTCGGTCGGTCGGTCGGTCGGTCGGTCGGTCGGTCGGTCGGTCGGTCGGTCGGTCGGTCGGTCGGTCGGTCGGTCGGTCGGTCGGTCGTCGGTCGGTCGGTCGTCGGTCGGTCGGTCGGTCGGTCGGTCGGTCGGTCGGTCGGTCGGTCGGTCGGTCGGTCGGTCGGTCGGTCGGTCGGTCGTCGGTCGGTCGGTCGGTCGGTCGGTCGGTCGGTCGGTCGGTCGGTCGGTCGGTCGGTCGGTCGGTCGTCGGTCGGTCGGTCGTCGGTCGGTCGGTCGGTCGGTCGTCGGTCGGTCGGTCGGTCGGTCGGTCGGTCGGTCGGTCGGTCGGTCGGTCGGTCGGTCGTCGGTCGGTCGGTCGGTCGGTCGGTCGTCGGTCGGTCGGTCGGTCGGTCGGTCGGTCGGTCGGTCGTCGGTCGGTCGGTCGGTCGGTCGGTCGTCGGTCGGTCGGTCGGTCGGTCGGTCGGTCGGTCGGTCGGTCGGTCGGTCGTCGGTCGGTCGGTCGGTCGGTCGGTCGGTCGGTCGGTCGGTCGGTCGTCGGTCGGTCGGTCGTCGGTCGTCGGTCGGTCGGTCGGTCGTCGGTCGGTCGGTCGGTCGGTCGGTCGGTCGGTCGTCGGTCGGTCGGTCGGTCCGTCGGTCGGTCGGTCGGTCGGTCGGTCGGTCGGTCGGTCGTCGGTCCGTCGGTCCGTCGGTCCGTCGGTCGGTCGGTCCGTCGGTCCGTCGGTCCGTCGGTCCGTCGGTCCGTCGTCCGTCGGTCCGTCGGTCCGTCGGTCCGTCGGTCCGTCGGTCCGTCGGTCCGTCGGTCCGTCGGTCCGTCGGTCCGTCGGTCCGTCGGTCCGTCGGTCCGTCGGTCCGTCGGTCCGTCGGTCCGTCGGTCCGTCGGTCCGTCGGTCCGTCGTCCGTCGGTCCGTCGGTCCGTCGGTCCGTCGGTCCGTCGGTCCGTCGGGTCCGTCGGTCCGTCGGTCCGTCGGTCCGTCGGTCCGTCGGTCCGTCGGTCCGTCGGTCCGTCGGTCCGTCGGTCCGTCGGTCCGTCGTCGTCGGTCCGTCGGTCCGTCGGTCCGTCGGTCCGTCGGTCCGTCGGTCCGTCGGTCCGTCGGTCCGTCGGTCCGTCGGTCCGTCGGTCCGTCGGTCCGTCGGTCCGTCGGTCCGTCGGTCCGTCGTCCGTCGGTCCGTCGGTCCGTCGGTCCGTCGGTCCGTCGGTCCGTCGGTCCGTCGGTCCGCCGGTCCGCCGGTCCGTCGGTCCGCCGGTCCGCCGGTCCGCCGGTCCGCCGGTCCGTCGGTCCGCCGGTCCGCCGGTCCGCGGTCCGCCGGTCCGCCGGTCCGCCGGTCCGCCGGTCCGCCGGTCCGCCGGTCCGCCGGTCCGCCGGTCCGCCGGTCCGCCGGTCCGCCGGTCCGCCGGTCCGCCGGTCCGCCGGTCCGCCGGTCCGCCGGTCCGCCGGTCCGCCGGTCCGCCGGTCCGCCGGTCCGCCGGTCGCCGGTCCGCCGGTCCGCCGTCGGTCCGCCGGTCCGCCGGTCCGCCGGTCCGCCGGTCCGCCGGTCCGCCGGTCCGCCGGTCCGCCGGTCCGCCGGTCCGCCGGTCCGCCGGTCCGCCGGTCCGCCGGTCCGCCGGTCCGCCGGTCCGCCGGTCCGCCGGTCCGCCGGTCCGCCGGTCCGCCGGTCCGCCGGTCCGCCGGTCCGCCGGTCCGCCGGTCCGCCGGTCCGCCGGTCCGCCGGTCCGCCGGTCCGCCGGTCCGCCGGTCCGCCGGTCCGCCGGTCCGCCGGTCCGCCGGTCCGCCGGTCCGCCGGTCCGCCGGTCCGCCGGTCCGCCGGTCCGCCGGTCCGCCGGTCCGCCGGTCCGCCGGTCCGCCGGTCCGCCGGTCCGCCGGTCCGCCGGTCCGCCGGTCCGCCGGTCCGCCGGTCCGCCGGTCCGCCGGTCCGCCGGTCCGCCGGTCCGCCGGTCCGCCGGTCCGCCGGTCCGCCGGTCGCCGGTCCGCCGGTCCGCCGGTCCGCCGGTCCGCCGGTCCGCCGGTCCGCCGGTCCGCCGGTCCGCCGGTCCGCCGGTCCGCCGTCCGCCGGTCCGCCGGTCCGCCGGTCCGCCGGTCCGCCGGTCCGCCGGTCCGCCGGTCCGCCGGTCCGCCGGTCCGCCGGTCCGCCGGTCCGCCGGTCCGCCGGTCCGCCGGTCCGCCGGTCCGCCGGTCCGCCGGTCCGCCGGTCCGCCGGTCCGCCGGTCCGCCGGTCCGCCGGTCCGCCGGTCCGCCGGTCCGCCGGTCCGCCGGTCCGCCGGTCCGCCGGTCCGCCGGTCCGCCGGTCCGCCGGTCCGCCGGTCCGCCGGTCCGCCGGTCCGCCGGTCCGCCGCCGGTCCGCCGGTCCGCCGCCGGTCCGCCGGTCCGCCGGTCCGCCGGTCCGCCGGTCCGCCGGTCCGCCGGTCCGCCGGTCCGCCGGTCCGCCGGTCCGCCGGTCCGCCGGTCCGCCGGTCCGCCGGTCCGCCGGTCCGCCGGTCCGCCGGTCCGCCGGTCCGCCGGTCCGCCGGTCCGCCGGTCCGCCGGTCCGCCGGTCCGCCGGTCCGCCGGTCCGCCGGTCCGCCGGTCCGCCGGTCCGCCGGTCCGCCGGTCCGCCGGTCCGCCGGTCCGCCGGTCCGCCGGTCCGCCGGTCCGCCGGTCCGCCGGTCCGCCGGTCCGCCGGTCCGCCGGTCCGCCGGTCCGCCGGTCCGCCGGTCCGCCGGTCCGCCGGTCCGCCGGTCCGCCGGTCCGCGGTCCGCCGGTCCGCCGGTCCGCCGGTCCGCCGGTCCGCCGGTCCGCCGGTCCGCCGGTCCGCCGGTCCGCCGGTCCGCGGTCCGCCGGTCCGCCGGTCCGTCGGTCCGCCGGTCCGTCGGTCCGTCGGTCCGTCGGTCCGTCGGTCCGCCGGTCCGCGGTCGGTCGTCGGTCGGTCGCGTCGGTCGGTCGTCGGGGTCGGTCGGTCCGGTCCGGTCGGTCGGTCGGTCGGTCGTCGGTCGGTCGGTCGTCGGTCGGTCGGTCGGTCGGTCGGTCGGTCGGTCGGTCGTCGGTCGGTCGTCGTCGGTCGGTCGGTCGTCGGTCGGTCGGTCGGTCGGTCGGTCGGTCGGTCGGTCGGTCGTCGGTCGGTCGGTCGGTCGGTCGGTCGGTCGTCGGTCGGTCGGTCGGTCGGTCGGTCGGTCGGTCGGTCGGCGTCGGTCGGTCGGTCGGTCGGTCGGTCGGTCGGTCGGTCGGTCGGTCGGTCGGTCGGTCGGTCGGTCGGTCGGTCGTCGGTCGGTCGGTCGGTCGGTCGGTCGGTCGGTCGGTCGGTCGGTCGGTCGGTCGGTCGGTCGGTCGGTCGGTCGTCGGTCGGTCGGTCGGTCGGTCGGTCGGTCGGTCGGTCGGTCGGTCGGTCGGTCGGTCGGTCGGTCGGTCGGTCGGTCGGTCGGTCGGTCGGTCGGTCGGTCGGTCGGTCGGTCGGTCGGTCGTCGTCGGTCGGTCGTCGGTCGTCGGTCGGTCGTCGGTCGGTCGGTCGGTCGGTCGGTCGGTCGGTCGGTCGGTCGGTCGGTCGGTCGGTCGGTCGGTCGGTCGTCGGTCGGTCGGTCGGTCGGTCGTCGGTCGGTCGGTCGGTCGGTCGGTCGTCGGTCGGTCGGTCGGTCGGTCGGTCGGTCGGTCGGTCGGTCGGTCGGTCGTCGGTCGGTCGGTCGGTCGGTCGGTCGGTCGGTCGGTCGGTCGGTCGGTCGGTCGGTCGGTCGGTCGGTCGGTCGGTCGGTCGGTCGGTCGGTCGGTCGTCGGTCGGTCGGTCGGTCGGTCGTCGGTCGGTCGGTCGGTCGGTCGTCGGTCGGTCGGTCGGTCGTCGGTCGGTCGGTCGGTCGGTCGGTCGGTCGGTCGGTCGGTCGGTCGGTCGGTCGGTCGTCGGTCGGTCGGTCGGTCGGTCGGTCGGTCGGTCGGTCGGTCGGTCGGTCGGTCGGTCGGTCGTCGTCGGTCGTCGGTCGGTCGGTCGTCGGTCGGTCGGTCGGTCGTCGGTCGGTCGGTCCGTCGGTCCGTCGGTCCGTCGGTCCGTCGGTCCGGTCGGTCGGTCGGTCGGTCGGTCGGTCGGTCGGTCGGTCGGTCGGTCCGTCGGTCCGTCGGTCCGTCGTCGGTCCGTCGGTCCGTCGGTCCGTCGGTCCGTCGGTCCGTCGGTCCGTCGGTCCGTCGGTCCGTCGGTCCGTCGGTCCGTCGGTCCGTCGGTCCGTCGGTCCGTCGGTCCGTCGGTCCGTCGGTCCGTCGGTCCGTCGGTCCGTCGGTCCGTCGGTCCGTCGGTCCGTCGGTCCGTCGGTCCGTCGGTCCGTCGGTCCGTCGGTCCGTCGGTCCGTCGGTCCGTCGGTCCGTCGGTCCGTCGGTCCGTCGGTCCGTCGGTCCGTCGGTCCGTCGGTCCGTCGGTCCGTCGGTCCGTCGGTCCGTCGGTCCGTCGGTCCGTCGGTCCGTCGGTCCGTCGGTCCGTCGGTCCGTCGGTCCGTCGGTCCGTCGGTCCGTCGGTCCGTCGGTCCGTCGGTCCGTCGGTCCGTCGGTCCGTCGGTCCGTCGGTCCGTCGGTCCGTCGGTCCGTCGGTCCGTCGGTCCGTCGGTCCGTCGGTCCGTCGGTCCGTCGGTCCGTCGGTCCGTCGGTCCGTCGGTCCGTCGGTCC
Source organism: Chirona hameri (assembly GCA_036785665.1). Taxonomy (NCBI): domain Eukaryota; kingdom Metazoa; phylum Arthropoda; class Thecostraca; order Balanomorpha; family Balanidae; genus Chirona; species Chirona hameri. Next base: position 55,872 of record JAXIVJ010008305.1, read on the forward strand.
GTCGGTCCGTCGGTCCGTCGGTCCGTCGGTCCGTCGGTCCGTCGGTCCGTCGGTCCGTCGGGTCCGTCGGTCCGTCGGTCCGTCGGTCCGTCGGTCCGTCGGTCCGTCGGTCCGTCGGTCCGTCGGTCCGTCGGTCCGTCGGTCCGTCGGTCCGTCGGTCCGTCGGTCCGTCGGTCCGTCGGTCCGTCGGTCCGTCGGTCCGTCGGTCCGTCGGTCCGTCGGTCCGTCGGTCCGTCGGTCCGTCGGTCCGTCGTCGTCGGTCGTCGGTCCGTCGGTCCGTCGGTCCGTCGGTCCGTCGGTCCGTCGGTCCGTCGGTCCGTCGGTCCGTCGGTCCGTCGGTCCGTCGGGTCCGGTCGGGTCCGTC
>JAXIVJ010008306.1:0-47500 GCA_036785665.1 Chirona hameri
ATCCACTAAATTAAAAGGTGCTTTCTGTAGAACACAGTAAATATTATCACATAGACATCATGTTGATGCTGCATTGAATCGCCCCCGCAGTTGCCAAGCATATGCACAATGCCTATGTCACATCTATTTAAATCCCGTTTGTTATATTTAACGAATACCGTTTTAAAACTGGCCTTTAGTCATTATCGCACAGATTAAAGAAATATAGACTGAACAGGAAAGGATTTTGGAACTGTTCACGAATTCAATGATTAGAAGGCTTTATATGAGGCGCCGAAGTCTTGCACGAGGAGATCTAAAGATTGAATCTCAATCTAAGAAGATGATGATCTAAGTAGAAGTGAAATCTCAATCTAAGAGAGGTAAGATCTAAAGAAGTGATTCTTACATCTAAGAAGAGGGAAGATCTAAAGAAGTGAATCCTCAAATCTAGAAGAGGAAGATCTAAAGAAGTGAATCTCAAATATAAGAAAGAGAAGATCTAAAGGAGTGAATCTCAAATCTAAGAAGAGGAAGATCTAAAGAAGTGAATCCTCAAATCTAGAAGAGAAGATCTGAAAGAAGTGAATCTCAAATATAGAAGAGAAGATCTAAAGAAAGTGAATCTCAAATCTAAGGAAGAGGAAGATCTAAAGAAGTGAATCACAAATCTAAAGAAGAGGAAATCTAAAGAAGTGAATCTCCAAATCTAAGAAGAGGAAGATCTAAAGAGTGAATCTCAATCTAAGAAGAGGAAGTCTAAAGAAGTGAATCTCAAATATAGATGAGGAGATTAAAGAAGTGAATCTCAAAATCTAAGAAGAGGAAGATCTAAAGATGTGAATCTCAAATCTAAGAAGAGGAAGATCTAAGAAGTGAATCTCAAATCTAAGATGAGGAAGATCTAAAGATGGTACACACAATGGATGGGGGTCCATAAGCGTTATAAAAACTGTGAATTGGAGGAATCCTGTATGATAATGTCCGTGTGATTTGTTATTTAGCGACGATGAAAGCGACTTTCCATCTCTCCGAAAGTATTTCCCTATTTAATTTGTGCGTACCGGTTTTTCCGGTGGAATACATCTATGCCCTACCTATATGGAATAGAGATGTTTCCCAACAAGATAAATAGCGCAACATCATGGAATATAAACTAAGCTTGCTAGCTACTTCGCATAAAAGGGGTCACCTTGAGAAAAAAAAAAATCATCTGAAATTTGGCTATACGGGGTATTTTGAGCTGGAAAAAAACTAATATGACATTTGTTTGACGATAGATGGATATCCGTCGAAAAATGGGCATGTTTCTCTTTTCTCCTTCATGGCAATGGAAAAACTTCATGACATTTATGACGTCAATGCATATGGTAACTTGGATATGGGAAACAATTGCACGCAATAACGACAGACTTTAGCAATATATACGCAGTTTGTTTTGTACGTAAACAACCGTTGTGAGAACCCAAACAAGTTTCCGGGGGGGAATTGAATCTTCTTCTTCTAAAAGGGGCCACTAGCCCTGTGTCGAAATTACATAACGTAGAGAGCTCATTTTTTTCACACAACCCTTATTCGATCTGCTCTTACAAATCTGCTATCTCGGTTAAAAACCCCTCATGTGAAGGATGAACCCTTTAATAGGAAATGCTTCGTAACACTGGCGGATCCATGGGGGCATCAGGGGCAAATGCCCCCCCCCCCCCCCCCCCCCCCACCAACACACACACACACCACACAGGATCTGGGGGATGGCATTCAATATGCCCCCCCCACCGCGCCGTTCCCCAATTGATCGTAAAAGCGTAAAAATTGTCTTTGCAGCAGTCAAAATCCCAGCTATCCACACTCAAAAACCGGAAAATTCGCCCCGCTATCGCGACATGACACAACTTTCGCAATTGCTAATACAAATTTGGAAATGGACAAATGAATTCCAATCAAGTGTCTGACAGAGGCTCTCCATGGCGGTAATTGCTGGCACTGGCGGATCAGGGGGAATCAGGGGCAAATGCCCCTCCCTACAGGAATCTGGAAGGGGCATTCAATACAAGTATTGCCCTCGCGCGTTCCCTTGCACGAAATAACGTGAAATAAAATGATCTTAAGGAGAAAACTTCATGAAAACCGGAAGTATTTTTTTTTTCTCATCGAGTGATTTAATTTTAAGTTTGTATGTATCCCTTTCTTTCAATGATAGGACAAAACAGCGCTACCTGTTGCAATTCAAGCAGCCCCGGTGACAGTTAAAACCCGCGCCTCGCTGGGGGGATGGGGGGGCTGAGTCGGCCCCCTCCGGATTGTCTTAATACCTTGGAAACTATGATAGATACAACGTTAAACTTGCAGTGCCTTAGCTGCATCAAATTCTGCTTGCGGGGCTGGCGGGTCTTCTCACCAAATTCCAAAGAAATTAATGTAGTGTTTTTGGGAGATAATGACGTTTTTTAATGACATCATGTCATGCCATTTTTGTGGAAAAATCGATAAATGTTTGAACAATCGCATAAAATAGAGTTTTTGAGACAATGGAAAAACGTCAAAAGAAATGAAATGATACATTCTCTTCAAAATGGCTGTCTCGGATTTTTCGAAATGTTGCCGTTTTGAGCCCAAAAAGATAATGAAATGATTTTTTCCTCGGAAAAAAAAAACACAAAATCAATTTGTTTTAATTGAGGAAGAAGTGAATTTCCTTAAGCTCGTATACCAAAATAAGGTGACCGGCCCAAATCCGCGAGAGAAAAAAAAATGGGGAGGTACCTTTTTGCACAAAAAGATACCCCCACGAAGAGAGGCTGGATCCGCCAGTGCTTCGTAATTGTTTGTGTTCATGAGAGTTTACTGAACTAATTCACGCTAAATTGGTTTGGCCTTTATGTCATAACTATCACTTCTGAGCAAATGCAGCAAATTGGAAATGCCATTACGTCTCAACCACATACTTTAATCTCATTGCAAAAACAGCTATTGTGATTATCCAGCGCGCACCTCCCAGTAATGCAACAAAACAACACCGATAAGTCCATCAACCTTGACATTAAAAAGTGCACGAGGTCTGGGGACTGGTGTGAAACAGATGTCCCATGAGCTAGGGAGCGGGTCGGGGCCGCGGACGACTCGCCCTGTGGCGCTGGCTGCGGGCTGGGACGGAGACGGCTTGGCAGGCTGGGCCTGCGGTGGCCCTCGGCAGGTCCCTGCTGCGGACCGAGACCGCGGGCGGCGACCAGAGACGACCGGCGTGGCCGGCCGTCCCGCCTTTTGATCGCCGCCCCCGCCGGTCGCAACGCATGCGCACCCGGCCGCCCCGGCACCGGCGGCGGAGGCGGAGGGGGGCCGGCTGGCCTCAGTTGTAGAGCGTTGTACTAGGAAATCCAAGGGTCCGGTTCGAGTCTTGCTGCTGGCGCAGGGTCATTCGGGTTCCCCCGCTTGGAGAGGAGGTGGTTCCCCTCCCCACCCCGCGGCGGCGGCATATGGCTATTAGGCGGACTACGGGGGTGGCGAGAACCCCCCCCCCCCCAAGCCGGCAGCGGTATGCGATGCGTGCATTGGCCAGCAAGTCTCAGCAGATGTATTGCACAATAATAGCAACGGTAAGTAAATAAGCCCTACCCAGTGGCGGAACAAGGGTGTGACAAAAGGGGCATGCCCCCACCACCCCCCCACAAACAAAGTCTTGAAATCGGCCGAAATATGACACATTTTCCCGTATTTTTAAAGACAATCTACATAATCACTTTTCACTCAGGATCGTTTGTCTTGAATCATCTAATAGTGCATACCGGAAAGCAAAATCCGTGTTTTTTTTTTAATCGTGTGACTTTTGAGGATTTTGACCCAAAACTACCTTTTTGCTGTTCTGGATCCGCCCTTTGAGCTAAGCATAATCTACCGTCCTGCCTCAAAAGAGCAAATATGTATCTCTGATAAATTGTGTATAGAGTAGCATTTCTGGAGATTTCCTTTGTAGCCGTGTGTTGTCCGGTCGGTAAAGGATGCAGCATTTGCATCATTATACAAAAACAAAATATCACGGTTAGAGAACTAAGTTGTTTCAATTAAATTTTAGTCAATATACAAAATCGAGTACAGATCAATACAGATCAATACAAAATCAATACAGGATCAAACAAAATCAATACACAGGAGCCCGCATTACTCAGCCTCCGTGACACATGCTTCTTTTGAAGATGAAACGTCACCGAGTCAAACTTATTTCCGCAAGTCATGAATATATCATTTTCCATCGACACAGTGATTGATTATAGTTTTTCCGTATCTGGTTGGACGCCTCCAGAATAGCGCAGCTGAAATCAGCTATATTCCGGAATCCCAATATAAACATAGCACAGAAGCCACAACACACGACGAGGAATCCGTGAGAAGCTATTCGGGTGATGGAGGAAGTGCAATCTGAGTTCGCAATGATGAAGATGCGGGCGGGCGGTGAGGAGAAGTGATGAGAGGGAGAGTGAGAGGAGAGAGAGAGAGAGAGAGAGGAGAGAGAGAGAGAGGAGAGAGAGAGAGAGAGACGAGAGAAAGCGAGAGAGAGAGAGGAGAGAGAGAGAGAGAGAGAGACGGAGAGAGAGAGAGGAGAGAGAGAGAGAGAGAGAGTGAAGAGGGGAGGAGAGAGAATGAGAGAGAGAGAGAGAGGAGGAAAGAGAAGAGGAGAAGAGATGAGAAAGAGAGAAGAGAGAGAGAGAGAGGAGAGAGAGAGAGAGAGAGAGAAGAGAAATAGAGAGAAGAGAGAGAGAAGAGAGAGAGAGAGAGAGAGAGAGAGAGAGAGAGAGAGAGAGAGAGAGAGAGAGAGAGAGAGCGAGAGAGAGATATAGAGAGAGAGAGACGATAGAGAGAGAGAGAGAGAGAGAGAGAGAGAGAGAGAAAGAGAGAGAGAGAGAAGAGAGAGAAGAAAGAGAGAGAAGATAAGGTGATGTTGAGGGAATTGGGAGGGTGAATAAGAGGTCAGAGGGTACGGGTGAGTGAGGGAGGGGGTGGGTGGCGAGGTCTGGTACAAGAATGTGATGTGAGGGCAAGGGGTGAGAGAGGGGTGAGGGAAGGGCGATGGTAAGTGAGTGTGATGACGATGTGAGGTGAGGAATGTGATGAAAAGATAGAGGGAGGTGATTATGGAGTGGACAGATTTGAGGTAATTCCCTAGTCTCCAACTCCCTAGTCCCAAGTATTGATTAAGTCGTAAACCTTTTTAATGGTCGACAAGAAATAAAGCTACTGAATTCATCAGCCGGTCAGTTCCCGTTGGCGACAGACAACTGCAAATGCAATTCAATTTACGTTATGATAAATATAATTTCACGAAATACTTTGGTCTTTTTCATCTTAACCCCTGCCCCGGTGGGCCTCTGAGACAACTTCGATCAGCTGGGTCAAAATGGGGTCTTAATATTCGGGGGTCAAAATGACCCCCTCCCTCTCCCTTTAGCTAAAAAACAAACAAAAAGGGCTTGCAAGACGCATGAAAAATGTTCGAAAGCTCTGGACAAGCCAATTCGAAGTTGTTTCGGGTATTTTGTGGCTCAGGTCGACATGAGGTCACCAGAGGGCATCAAGGGTCAGATTTTCCAGCTTTAGGACTTCGCTTTCAAACATCCCCCAAATATCTCGGGAACTATGATAACTAGGAACAAACGAGAGAAGAAAAGAAACAGTCGAAAGCTCTTGATAAACGAAATGGCACTTGGTGCCCTCAGATTTTAGCTCAGGTCATAGTTTAGGCTCCAGAGGTCACCAAAGGTCACGAGGGCATTTTCCCAAAAAGTTGTGCGTGAATACTTTGTATGTGTTAAATATAAAACAATAATGTTCACACTATCGTGTTTGTCCCGTCAAGGCGCTTCGAAACATATTAATGGTGGACCTGGTTAAATCAACTTCAAAATTGGAGCTCAGGTCAAGGTTATTTGGTAACCCAGATAGGTTCATGTTGCATATAGAGCGTCGCGACTCAACGAGACAAATGCATGGTGTTATTCGCACATCTCTATCTTTATTATATGAAGAGTTATTTCCAAAAATGTGCTGGTGACCTCAGATGACCTCAGCTGTCACTGAGCAACAATTGCACCTGGGTCATCAAGTATGAGCTTAAAGAATTGGCCTGATCAATGCATATTCTCTGAATAGGAAGAATTTGTATATTTTCCCATTGACTTGTAATGGGAGGTCACGAAATTGACCTGACCTTAGGTCACCAATGCAAAAACAAATTCGAGATAATCGAATTGTAGGTACTTATGACCTTATGAAATCCTCCAAGTTTCAAATATCTCGGCCAAAGACTGCATGGCTTTGGTACCGACACAAACATGTTTTGAGGTAAGGTCACTTGACGTGACACTGGTGACCTGACCTGAGATAACCTGTAGTCAACACTTTCACACAATTGTTGGGTAATGGATGGTCAAATAGCTATACCAAATTTGACAGCGCTACGCGGCGCTGTTTTCCAAATATTTCTGACAAGCCCCAGGGGGGTCAAAATGACCCCCCATCCCCACCAGGGCGAGGGTTAAAGGGATATTGCCACATCGCAGGAGAATATGGAGTTTTTGGTGTGTATCGGTAGATTAAGCGTGTCCGATTTCACCTGCAAAATTTAGTTCCCGAAACTCCCCCCCCCCCCCCCTATTAGATTAAAAAAAAATTGCACACACTCATGATTGGCACGCATTCGTAAAATTGGAGTCGCCTCATCACTATTTAGAATCACTTCCTTGCGGACTATAATTTGCTTTTTATATTGCAAACTCAACATCACCCATTCCGTCAGTGCACTTTAAAATTAAAATGCGTATACAGTTAATTAATATTTTCAACAACCACAGCCTCTTTCATAATCACACATGAATAAAACAGCAGAATGGCTATGGCTCGACTTTGGGGCCGTAGGAGATTTGTGACCAATACCTTATAACACAGATAGACTTGTCAAGGTCAAGTCTCGGGCGAATTCGGACGCTTCGGCTTTTGGGCGGGGCGCCAATTTCACAGCCAAACTGGATGAGAGCGGCCATCATGAATCTAGTACTGACCACAGCTGGGACCAACGTTTTTGGAGTCAGAAAAAAGATTGCGTTACCCTACTTCAGGTGCTGCAGGAGCAAGTTTGAGCTTGAGCATACACGATTGTTGATCCCCACCATTCATTTAAGCTACTTTTTAGAAATCCTCCAGAGGTGGTAATATCCCTTAACCCGCGAATTACGGGGGGCAATTTTTTGCCCCCCCCCCCCTCCGTTATTTTACAATAACTCTTAAACGAACACCGGTATCGTCACCAAACTTGCAGTAACCTTCTCTTACATCAATTCTACACATGTTGGCAAAAGTAAAAATATGAGGTTATGATAGGTCAACCGGGAATGACGTCAGAGTGACGTCATGTTCTTCGGTTTTGGTTGCAAAAATAATGCTTTGCGGAAAACGCTGTCAAAGGTACGATGTTTGGAGATAAACTCAATTGTCTTAAATAAAATTACTGACAATAGACCGGGATACTCCAACTGCTATCTCGGATTTTGTATTTTTTTTTTATTCAAAATTTTGAGAAATCCAAATACATTGTTTTTTGTTTTTAACAAAATTTTCCAGAAAAAAAAATCAGAATTATAAAAAAAATCCGGAGAATATATGTGATCGAGACGTGTTGCGGTGAATATGTGTACCAAATTTTAAGTCGATATTTTCAACAATGACTGAGTTATGACCTTTAAATGACACAAATCGACCACCTCTCACAGCATTACAGCAGCAAGTTGAAAATTTGAAATATTATTTCAATTCCACGATAAAGTATTTGATCCATTCTCTTTAGCCACTGAAACCAATGACTCTGCACTTTCATATTATGCCTATGAAAATCTAAGAGTGGCCTGTTCATTTAATTCACCTTAACATATGAAGAATGTTATTACTAACAATACAAATAAACTCAATCTTATGCATATAAATACTCGTTCAATTGTTAATAAGCATGATGATCTCTGCAAACCTCCTCACTGAAACAGTAATTACTTGGCACCATCATCTCAGTATCAGAAACTTGGCTTACTAAAGACCATAGAAGATAAATACAGTATATCCGGTTTCCATGCCTTCTACTGCAGTCGAGATAGGGGTGCTGGTGGTGATTCAGCACTATATATTGCCAATCATCTATGTCCCTGAACAGCTGTACAACCCCACCTTCACCACTGCTGAGGTGGTTTGTGCTAACCTAAAACTTGAAAATAATTGCAAATATAATCATCTGTCAAATATACAGATCGCCAACACTGACAAATACCAATTCAATTCTGAACTTGAGCAGTGTTTAACATGGCTTAGTAAAATGAACAAAGTTACATTGATCACTGGGGACTTTAATTTTGACCTGGTTCTCAATAGATTCAAACGCATCAGTGCGAATTTTTTTCACAAATATGTTGTCACATGGTTTCTTCCCTACATATCAAGAACAACTCGATCCTCTTACCCATCCTGCACCCTACTTGATAATATCTTCTGCAATGACTTATCAAGGGTGATGCACTCAGGGCATTCTTCTAAATGACATTTCCCGGTCATTTTCCCTATATTCGCCTCGCTCATCTTCAACATGAGCTCCTCCAAAAGCAATGCACACATTACAACAATAACACAACAAGTGTTCAACTATAAAAGAATTGATGAATTTAAGAATTTCCTTACTCAAACCCTGGAGAACATAGAGGACGTACTCTGCCCTGACCTTATTGCAAATAAAATCACTCATGTAAACAATGAGGGAATCACAAAGTTTTCATATATAAGGCAGCTATCCAGAAAGAATAGTCCCCGCAGACCCTGGGTCTCGCCTGCTATCTTACTTTCCATTGCACATAAAAACGAATTATTTCAAGAAAAACTGAAACACCCATCATCATACAATATAGCAAAGTATAATATATATATATCGAATATACTTACAAAACTGATTAGAGCTGCCAAAAGGAAACATTATCAGGACGAATTTGCTAAACACTCTGGGAACTCGAAGCAAACATGGCAAACTTTGCAACCTTAATTAAATCAAAACAAAAGCAAACAGTGCTCCAACTAGGATTATAGACGCAAGTGGAGAAGCAGTAACAGATGATGCAGTTATAGCAGACAATTTTCAATTCCTTCTTCACCGAAATTGGTGAGAAGCTTAGCAAAACTATCCCGCAGTCTTCATTTAATCCCTTCAGCTGCTTCCAAACGTTGCAAATTAAATGAACTTAGAATCCACAAATGAAGAAGAACTAGTAAATATTATTAATGGATTGAAGAATGTTGGGGACGGGGCAGATAACATAAGTGCAAAACTGTTTAAGTTATCATTTCTAGCCATACTTAAACCTGCTCTTCATCTTTTCAACTCCTGCTTGGAATCTGGAACATTTCCATCCATCCTCAAAATAGCTGTAATTAAACCAATATTTAAAAATGGTGAGTGTCAACTTGTTAAAACTATAGACCTATAAGTATATTTACCTTTCATGTCAAAAATTCTTGAAAAACTCATATACTCTCGACTTCATCAGTCATTTAAATCAGAACCACATTATTCATGAAAATCAGTTTGGTTTTCAGAAAAACAAAGCCACCTACATGCCTATTCTTCTTATTCAGGATACCATTACTAGGGCTTTGAGGAGGGAGAATTTGCATTGGGTTTGTATCATGATTTAAAAAAGGCATCTGATACAGTAAACATCGACCTCCTTCTGAAAAAAGCTTCATAATATGGTGTCAGGCACAAGTCTCATATAATTATCTCATCATATTTATCAGGAAGAACACAATGTGTTAAAATCAGAAATACATTATCAGCTTATAAACGAGTCACCATGGGTGTTCCCCAGGGGTCGATTTTTGGGCCCAATTATTTTTATCATATACATAAATGATTTTCCAAAGTTAAGCGCTGATATGACTTGCTTATCATATGCTGATGACACTGGCAATTGTATTTAAAAGTAAAAGTAGCACTAATCTTCAAATAATCTGTAAATGCACTTTTACTGCGCATCACTGACTGGTTTTGTGCCCAACTTCCTCTCACTAAATGTCTCAAAGACATTACTTACCCCCAAACAACAAACCACTAGTTACAACTATACCCCAAGATGAACAACATACCTGTAGAAGAAAATGCTAACATAAGATACTTGGGCGTGGTAATTGATAAAACACTTAAGTTTGCAAAGCATATTGAGTATATATCTAACATAGTTAGTAGAAACATTGGAATAATAGCAAGAGTAAGGTACTGCTTAGACAAAAGAACTGCGCATACTTTTTATAATAGTCTGATTCTTCCCTATCTGAATTATTGTTGCATGATCTGGGGTAGTAACTATAATTCTCAGCTTGATAAGCTAGTGATTTTACAAAAGAGGGCTGTGAGACTGATTGAATATGTATACCCCCCACATAGTTCAGAGCCAATTTTCAAACAATATAACATGTTGAAGTTAGCCGATATAGCAAAATCACAGATGATCATTGTGATGCAAAAGTTCATAACTAAACAGTTATCAATAGCTTTTGACAAAATATATGAAATACATGAAGCCAATAGTCCTCACAGAAGGCAAACCAAACATTTAAAGCAACCATTCTCAAACCGCAATTATCGATTATTCATCACCAGTTGCCTTGGCCCTAAGCTATGGAATAATATCATAGCCCCTCAATTTCCAAACTTAAACGATATTCCAACATCTAAGACTATTATACGAAGTATTGTTCGCAAACATTTTGTTAATTCTTACAATATGTAAGAAGCATACACATATATGTGTATGTGTATATGTGTATGTGTATGTGTATATGTGTTTGTGTATGTGTATATGTGTATGTGTATATGTGTGTATGTGTATGTGTGTACGTGTGTATGTGTATGTATGTGTGTATGTGTGTGTATGTACTATGTATGTTGTATGTATATATGTATGTATGTGTGTATGAGTATGTGTATATGTGTATGTGTATATGTGTATGTGTATATGTGTATGTGTATATGTGTATGTGTATATGTGTATGTGTATATGTGTATGTGTATATGTGTATGTGTATATGTGTATGTGTATATGTGTATGTGTATATGTGTATGTGTATATGTGTATGTGTATATGTGTATGTGTATATGTGTATGTGTATATGTGTATGTGTATATGTGTATGTGTATATGTGTATGTGTATATGTGTATGTGTATATGTGTATGTGTATATGTGTATGTGTATATGTGTATGTGTATATGTGTATGTGTATATGTGTATGTGTATATGTGTATGTGTATATGTGTATGTGTATATGTGTATGTGTATATGTGTATGTGTATATGTGTATGTGTATATGTGTATGTGTATATGTGTATGTGTATATGTGTATGTGTATATGTGTATGTGTATATGTGTATGTGTATATGTGTATGTGTATATGTGTATGTGTATATGTGTATATTGTATTGTATTGTATTGTATTGTATTGAGAGACAATCCCCGATGTACTCGAGGCTATTATAGTCTCACTTTGCTCGTACACTTTGGTCTTGCACTTTGCTCGTACACGTACACTCTGTCCATAAGAGATTACACGCAGACAGAAACACACACACACACACATACACACACACACACACACACACACACACACGCACATACATACACACACTGAACAGACGCAACACGAGGTCTAAAAGGTTGGGTCACAATCCTATCGTGGTCACAACAAGTGATCACTCTCGGTCATGGCCCAGGTGGCTTCGTAAATGGCGGCCAAACGCAGGTATTGTAAGCTGCGATAAATCCGGTGGTAATGAGTTATACTCGCGGGGAGCACGGCAGCAGAAACGCCGTCGGCCCATCTCTGTGTGGGACATCGGTATGTACAGACTGTTGTTCTGTCTTGTACTGCGGTCACGAGTCTCCGATATGGTGGTAAGGCCGCTGGCCAATGCCTCGGGCTCGCCCAGGCGGCGTACTTTGTGAACCAGACACAGTGTGTGGTACTGTACAAAGGTCGCCAGCACTGAGCCAGCCCAGACCCTCCAGCAGATCAGACACATGATCAAATTTTTTACGGCCGAAAATAATTTTTGCTGCATAGTTGATAACTTTTGGACGCGAGCAAGGTTCTTCTGTGTACCATTACCATAGACAGATATACAGTATCGGATTTGCGAGAGAGCTAAGGCATTGACCACGGCGGAGACGACAGAAGGTGGCAGGTAGTTCCTCAGATGTGATAGACCGATGAGGATACCAAAGCAGCGCCTAATGACTGCGGATATATGCGCGTCCCAACTGAGGGTGGGATCAAAGATTATTCCAAGGTTCTTGGCTTCCGAAACGGGAAGAAGATTGTGATCGCGAAATTTTACGGTAAAACTGGGGGCATTTCGTAGATTTTGAGGGCTTCCCAATAGCATCAGTTGAGTCTTGCCAGCATTGACTTTGAGCCCACTAGCTCGAAACCAAAAGTCCAGAGAAGCCAGGACTTGTTCCATCTTATTTATGACGTTTTTTAATTCCGATTTCGTACCACTAACCAAAATTTGTGTGTCATCAGCATACTGGACGACTACCGCGTCTTCGACAAACAGACTAAGGTCATTAGCGAAGATGCAGTAAAGTAGCGGGCCCAGAGCAGAGCCTTGAAAGACGCCGATGCTGTTGGGAAGCGGTGCAGATTTTTTTATATTTCCCAAATTGTCAGTGAAGCTGACACTTTGGGTGTGATCTCGAAGGTAAGCCGAAAACCAGGACGTATCAATTCCATGTAGCTGTAATTTCGTCAAAAGTTTGGAATGGTCTATCACATCGAAACATTTGCTCAAGTCCAGCAGGCAGAGAAGAGACATTTCTCCCCGGTCATTGGCAGAGAGGATATGGTCGGAAATGGATATGAGCGCGGTTTCCGTCGAATGACGAGGACGAAAACCGTGCTGAGTGGGAGAAAGGAGATGATTCTGGGACAAGTAATAATAAACTTGTTGGTGAACGGCCCGTTCTACAATTTTGGCAATCACAGGTACTATGGAAATTGGCCGGTAGTTGGATGGGTCGGATGAATCTCCAGATTTATGGATTGGAAAGACGAGGGAGTGTTTCCAGGAAGAGGGAGGGGACATCAGGGAGGGAAATGCTGGAATTAACCAAATGGAGGAACACCATGCCAATTGCATCGAAAGATGCACAAATCACGAGGATGCTGACACCGTCCTCGCCGCAGGCAGCTGACCTGTTCATATCGAATACCACATCTCGCAGCTCGGACAGCGTCAGGGGCGCCAGTTCAAAAGCACGTGCACCAACACGCGGCAGGCGGCAGGGAAGGTCAGGAGTCTCCCCCGTGTTCCTCACCTCAGAGGCCACGCGTGGCCCCACACTAACGAAATACTCATTCAGTATATGTGTATGTGTATATGTGTATGTGTATATGTGTATGTGTATATGTGTATGTGTATATGTGTATGTGTATATGTGTATGTGTATATGTGTATGTGAATATGTGTATGTGTATATGTGTATGTGTATATGTGTATGTGTATATGTGTATGTGTATATGTGTATGTGTATATGTGTATGTGTATATGTGTATGTGTATATGTGTATGTGTATATGTGTATGTGTATATGTGTATGTGTATATGTGTATGTGTATATGTGTATGTGTATATGTGTATGTGTATATGTGTATGTGTATATGTGTATGTGTATATGTGTATGTGTATATGTGTATGTGTATATGTGTATGTGTATATGTGTATGTGTATATGTGTATGTGTATATGTGTATGTGTATATGTGTATGTGTATATGTGTATGTGTATATGTGTATGTGTATATGTGTATGTGTATATGTGTATGTGTATGTGTATATGTGTATGTGTATATGTGTATGTGTATATGTGTATGTGTATATGTGTATGTGTATATGTGTATGTGTATATGTGTATGTGTATATGTGTATGTGTATATGTGTATGTGTATATGTGTATGTGTATATGTGTATGTGTATATGTGTGTGTGTATGTGTATATGTGTATGTGTATATGTGTATGTGTATATGTGTATGTATATATGTGTATGTGTATATGTGTATGTGTATATGTGTATGTGTATATGTGTATGCGTATATGTGTATGTGTATATGTGTATGTGTATATGTGTATGTGTATATGTGTATGTGTATTTGTGTATGTGTATGTGTATATGTGTATGTGTATATGTGTATGTGTATATGTGTATGTGTATATGTGTATGTGTATATGTGTATGTGTATATGTGTATGTGTATATGTGTATGTGTATATGTGTATGTGTATATGTGTATGTGTATATGTGTATGTGTATATGTGTATGTGTATATGTGTATGTGTATATTGTGCATGTGTATGTGTACCCATTCAATGGTGCTGGCTTCAGGAACCCTACTCTGCAACAAGCTTCGCTTAGCTGAGCGGGGTTCACGAAGAACCAGCAAGAAATGCTCGAAAATTGACCAGACTTTGTCCTACGCCCTGAATGACTGATATCCCCTTTATAACAGCGTGAATGAATATGGAATCCTTGGGCGTAGCTGGGGGGCAGTTATTTGCTGTTTTTAGCAATTACTACTTTCCGCCTTCTTTTATATCACCACATCTAACACCCAAACTACCTCTCCTCATATGCTTTTTTATGTTTGTTTCCATTTCTTAGCTGGGAGTGCCGCGACATTTTCTCTTTTGTTCTCTGGTGTTAATGAAAGGTGTCGTGCGTCGTTGGGATCGAGGGTGGGGCACTCCTGGTCACCTATTAATGGGTGGCGGCTAGAAGAGAAAAAAAATACTATGCATAAAAAACGCATTTCCATTTTTGCTTTTCACTTCTATTTATATGGAACAAACAATGTTCTAAGGTCATTTTACGCGTTCTAGACGATAAACAACCCCATAAACATGTGTTACAACGCCTAATGACCGTAATCTGCAGTTTGACCTCGTGACCTCGGATGACCTTGACCTGACCCAAGGTCATAAACAGCTTAGAAAGGTACTTAGAAGTGTCAGACACGCGAATCATACCGATTTATCGACAGCTTATGCGTTTAATATCGCAATTTTGCGCGACAATTCCATCCATCCAGACCTTTTGACACGGTCAAACATTTTGTACTTGACCTGACCTGTGACGTCAAAGGTGACCCCGAGGTCAACAATATTATGCTACCCTCGATAAATTTCCCAGGGCTATCGAATGCCGTTTGAATTTTTACATTCGGCCCAGTAGTTCCGGAGATCCGAGGGGGGGGGGGCAAAAATAGCCCCCCCCCCCCCCCCCCCAGTAAGTCGCGTTATGAAATATACCCCAGTAACTCGCGGGTTAAAAGAGAAGAATATGAACATTGAACAGTTTGTATGTTCTGAACGATTATTATTCCTGATGTTTTACTGACATAACACATTGTCACCAGATGCATCTTGCTTCTTTAACAATTTTGCTGTTATATTTGTGCTAAGAAATCGCAGGCACAAAATATTTATATATTGTCGCAGACGAGTCTTTCAGTATTGTTCTTTCTCTAAGGAAGAAACCCCGCTGTCGGCACATTATGTAGCGACGTGAATTACTATGTATTCCGCATTATGTAATGTGTGAATACCCAAGGTGCTACTGGCTGCAAATAGACTCCAAACAAAACAGCCAGGCCCTCACGCTGTCCGCCTACGGGTGCTTTTATACACATTCGTGTAGATTCGACCAGCACCCTGGCAGTGCATTCAAATAACGCTGTGTATTCACAATCATCGTGGACTTTTCCTCACGGCAAATCAAGGGTCCATTGTTCCTATACACTTGGACGAAATGTACTTATAAAAATAGCTCTGTAACCTTGAGGAAGTATTTCGGGTTATTCATCGGCATTCACAAGTAATGAGGGCACGATAGTATGCGACGTTTCTCGATCTATGAAGTGGGTGTGCGATTTTTTTTTGTCTAGCACCAATACCATGGCATATGAGCTCTTTATTTGGGCTCCACTGGCTACATTTTACGTTTCCCAGCTCTTTTCTTACGGTGTGGCTAGGCTATTATTACCGTAGACAGAGTCGCCATCTGGCGACAATCTCACGAGGTGTCACTCATGGCTGGCGGTGACAGCACCGCTCTTCCCGACCGTACCCACTGGCGGATCCAGGGGGCGGCAGGGGCAAAAGCCCCCCCCCCCCCCATCCCACGCTCGACGGGGGTGGCAATAGAATTAGTCCCCCCCAAAAAAAAAATCCGCTGAAACTGGCGATGAAAACTGGGTACCTCGTTCGTGTTTCCTCCATTTTGTAGAATTTTGGTAGCAGGAGGGAAAGTGGCGCGTGCATGTTTGAAAATGTCGAATACAAAATCCAGACCCATCATACTTAACCCTCGCCAGTGCAGGGGGTTGATGCCCCCCCCCCCCCCCTCGGTTTTTTCGGGAATAACTCGCGTAAATATCAATCGATTGCGATGAAACTTTCAGTACCCTACTTGTGAACAATTTGACACATATTCTGACAATTTTAAGTTGTAGGTCACATGACTTACAACTTATCACATGACCAAGGTCAACATGACCTACAACTTAAAACGTGACCTTTGACCTGTTTTGCAAGGTCATGTTTGGCGCAACTGGCGTCCCGTAGTATTGATCCTTGTAGCTTGTGCAGTTTCATAGTGTCTGTTGTTCAGGAGCATATGCACAGGTGTTTCCAGGTGACAGTTGTGGTTTCCATTGAGATTGTGACCTCTATTGACCTTGTTCAGAGGTCAACCGAGGTCACTGACCTCCGATGACCTCATATTACTTTTTTGGCTTCTGGCAGTTTCTAGAACATTTTGTGACGCTGATTTCAAATATGGGATCCATTTTACATAATTATATGTTCCACTGGGGTCATGCGTCCCAACAGGCCAACCGAGGTCACTGACCTCAAATGACCTGGCATGACCTGACATGACCTTTTTGGAATTTGCCAGTTTCTAGGACATTTTGTGGCGCTGAATTCACATTTGGCACCCATTTAGCATAAGTATGTGCTCATTCGCGATTCTAGCTCGATTAAATTAAATGTATAGGCATTTACAATTTGGTTGAGTTTTGGGTCATTGACATGACCTGAGAGGTCATCTAATGGCCTAGGACCTTAAAATCGGGTATCAACTGCTCCCTCTCGTGACAAGCAACACGCTCGTTTTTTAATCGAAGCTTTAGCCCAATTAGGGGCGAAACGCGAAGGGAGGTTGTACCCCACCCCCCCCCCCCCCCCCCCCCCCCCCTGCACGGTCACGCAGTGATCGGACGCTGTACGGCCGAGGGTTAAGTAGCCATAAGTCAGCCAAAACTAAAGAGATTGCTTTGAAATTCGGTTTGGGTATTGTCTATACTTCGTTCTCCAATATATATTCCGGTTTTTCAATATGTTGGGAAATTTTGATTTTTTGATTTTTTTTCTCCAATTTGTTTCCTTCATAAAATCATATAAAATATGAAATCATATAAAAAAACGGAATATATATTGGAGAACCAAGTATGGACGATGCTCAAACCAAATGTCAAAGCAATATATTGAGCGTTGACTGACTTATGGCCCCCTAAGCAGTGGCGTACGCAGACATTCACAAAGAACCAGGTCATTGCTTTGAGGGGCGCCACACTATCGACAGGGGCGCCA
The DNA here is from genome assembly GCA_036785665.1 of Chirona hameri. NCBI lineage: Eukaryota > Metazoa > Arthropoda > Thecostraca > Balanomorpha > Balanidae > Chirona > Chirona hameri. Next base: position 17,697 of record JAXIVJ010008306.1, read on the forward strand.
CCAATATTGTCGAAATTGTGCAGGGGGCGCCTTTCCTTCCGCACCGTGCGGAAGGAGAGTCACTAGCCGGAGGGGCGCCGTCACTCGCCGAAGAGGGGCAGTCACTAGTCGGAGGGGCGCCATCACTAGCCGGAGAGGAGCCGTCACTCGCCAGAGGGGCGCCGTCACTGGTCGGAGGGGCGCCTTCACCGGCCGGAGGGGGCGCCGTCACTGGCCGGAGGGGCGCTGTCACGGGCCGGAGAGGCGCCGCATATGGCTGAGGACGCCCTCACTGACCGGGGGCGCCGTCACTGGCCGCAAGAGTGCCGTCACTGGCCGGGGGAGCGTCTTTACTGGCCGGAGTGGCGCCGTCACTGGCCAGAGGGGCGTCGTGACTGATCGGAGTGGCGCCACCTTTGCATGGGCGCCTCGGGTCCAAAGGACCAGGTCATGACCTGCATGACCTGCTACTCGGTATGCCCCTGACCCTAAGTATGATGGGTCTTGACTTTGTATTTGACATTTCCAAATATGTGTGGCGCGTCTGGCGCTATTTTCGATCTGGAGCGATTCCTACAACCAACGTAAGTTAAGAAAACGTCGCGTTTTGGCACCAAATTGTATAGCGCTGAATAGCGTGCGTGGAACGCATTTCGACAGTGTTTCAGGAATTGTGACTGGGACTTGGGTTTCGTTGTTTTCCTTTTCCCTGTAAACATGTAGCCAAATACAATTCACACTTTGTGAATGTGTAGCTAAAATTAATATGTTTCATTGTTAAGGTCAATTTAAATTACTATAGCTTGGGATGGCTACTTTGGCCTCAGGTCATATCCAGACGCAAGAAATTTCAGGTACCAATTTTAAATCTGACACCCATTTTGCACCATGCTTAGGTACCTATCCCGGTGCATTTTATGGGTGCTATGAGTAGAGGTCTCACAATTTTTTGCATTTCCAACTAGTCAAAATTAGACTCAGCATGAACTCAGCTACAAAAATGTTCGAAAGCGACAGAAGAGGTAAAATTGGGGTTGTCTGTTTTTTTTACCACTGGCGGATCCAGGGGGTGGGGGCATTAGGGACAAATGCCTTCCACAGGAACATGGCGGGCATTCAATACAAGGATGTTCTCCGCCCCGCGTGCATTGGCTGTAAGAAGTGATAATTAGGAAGAAGAAAAAATCCCCTCCGGTCAATGATTTTCGCTTTGAGGACCCGACCCCCCTCCCCTCCCGCCCCGGTCAACAACTTTTCGCTGATGAAGCAGAGCGGAATTTTAGCCCCCCCCCCCCCCCCCCCCCCCCCCCCCCTCCCCCACCCATTCTCGAACCCTAGATCCGCCAGTGACCGTACCCCACCAGATCAGTCCCTGCACCAGTACTGAGCAAATGCCACGCTGCACATCACGAATGAAAAACGTAGGAATACATTTCGATGAATATCACCACCAGCTGAGTCGTGATGCAAGGCACTACTCGGGCACGACCAGCTGAGTCGTGATGCAAGGCACTACTCAGGCACGACCAGCTGTGTCGTGATGCAAGGCACTACTCAGGCACGACCAGCTGAGTCGTGATGCAAGGCACGACTCAGTCACGACCAGCTGTGTCGTGATGCGTGATGACAGCTGAGTCTTGATGTAGGCTAAATATCAAACCTTCTCGAGTATATGTCCGGCAGTATAGCATGTATGTGAAATAAAAATATTAATTTAACACAATAACAAATGTATGTATGTATAGGGGCCGAGGAAAGCGGCGAATAGCGCTGTCTTACTACCGACCATCACTAGGCATGCTCAGCACCTGAGGTGTCTCTCGGAGGAGGTGGCATGCATAGACCAGCGGGTCAATGGATCCTACCCCCGGCGCCGCCGTCAGCCGGCTCTGGTTTCCAGCTGGAGAGCGTCGCCGGGCCCGACTTCAACGTCCGCAGGCTGTGCGATGTGTGTACGGCGGCAGGCGGCGACGGTTGTGTTTCTGGGGCAGTCCGCCACATGTCTACAGCCGACTGAGGTGGTGTTGACAGGTCAGACCGGCCGGCGCGGCGGCCACTGCAGCGTGCCGGGTGACCACTCCTGTGGCCAGCCAGGCAAAGTGACAGCGACAGGCACTCGCCGCCGCCAGCCCAGGCCATACGCCGATACAGTGGTACTCTGCTAAGCATTGTATCCTAATTATTTGCATACATGGCCCTGACCTCGCAGTACAATGTTGAGGGTCTTTCAATGCAAGTGTGATTGATGGTACCTTTATTTACCGATGTCATACACAATCACACAACGGTGCAACGTTTGCAGACTGGAGTTGTTCGTAGCAGGTCTGGAAGGCTGTGTTTGTTGAAAACAACTGTATACCCAGCGCAGGCGTGTCATATGTCTCGCGGTATGTTCTGGCCGTACTTACAAAAAGTGGAGCAGCTGGTGCGGGAGAGGGACCTGCTCAGAATCTATAAAGCGCTTCACAACCAGTTGTGCCCGCTGTCGATTCGCCGTATGTTTGTCCCTCGATTCGCGGTGTCTTTCCGGGCCACGCGTTCAACCGAAGCCGGAGACTTAGAACTGCAGAGGTGCAAACTCTCGTCCACGCAGAGAGGGTTTCGCTACCGGGCCGCCGCGTCATGGAACCAGCTGCCTCCGGCTGTCACTGGGCGACCGACACTGTCTGCGTTTCGCACGTCACTGAAGACATTGACAGCCTAAGATCCGGCCGCCCGTATGGTGTTTGATCCCGGTGTTTTTTGCATTCTCTGTATCACCTTTTTATTTTATCACACTTTTGATTTTATCTACTACGCATGTGCCCACCGCCCATGTGTCTTATACTGCGCCCATGACCAACTGCTGACGTTGTATTCTGATGCATGTTCTTTTTGCTGTTTTTTTTTACTGTGTGCTTGACGCTATTCCTGAAAAGCCATGTTGCATGGACGGATTATAGAACCAATACATACATACATGCATATGTACATACACAAGCACACAGACAAGCAATATGTCACGGATGCACACAAATACATAGAACTCCGAAATGAGAGGTCAGCACGTATGTATGTTATTACGTAATGAGTACGTATAGCAGCTTCAAGTTCGATCAAAAATAAACGGAGTAAAATAAAACAATGTACAATAACTTTGTTATCTTTTTTATTTTGCTCTTTATCTTCTTTTTTAAACAATTCTAAGAAGAAAATAGCTATTGTTAAAATTGATAATTGCCACTTGCACCAGGCGATTACCACTATGTAGAAGGGCGGTTCAAAATCCGTATTGCGCTCAAAATAAAAGCTGTCGGACAGATGTCATTATTGGCCCGACAGGCCCGAGCTGTCGGGCCAATAATGGCATTATCCGCCCGACACAAGTCTTGACCTTCGGAAAGAATGTTGTTCCATGAATTTAGTTTGAAAAGTATTGATGTTTTCAAACTTTATTTTCATCGAACACATGAAGAGATGCCTGCCTTGCACCCTTCATATTTGGTGAATCTATATGGAATCTCCGTAACCATGAAAGTTAACGTATATCACACAAAAGCCATTGAAAGTCGTATTTGGCAGCAACGATGATAGAGCCGCTTTCGTCGTGAGCAGCCGTTGATATTTTGTTGAGTCTTTCGGTTTTCTTGGCTTTCCTAGTCGTCGGTATCCGTATCCAGACAATCAAGAGTCAGTTTAAAGTAGGACATTTCCCTACCAAGCTCCGCCACGGAAAAACATAAGGTGGAGCTATATTTTAGTTACGTTATTAATTCGGACTTACTACACAAGTGTTGAGTCGTTCGGAGCTTTCAATATGTATTGTACACATCTCCGTCATCAAGTTCGGTCCTTGGAAAAATGCTTGAAAATATGTTTTAAAATACGTTAAAATATGTTCTAAAATAAGTTGTAACGTATTTTCCGAACGATCGAACTCGCTAACCAAGATATGTCCAATACATATTGAAAACTCCGAACGACCCAACTTTTGTGGAGTAAGTCCGAATTAATAACGTAATCAAGTTCCGCCAGTACATGTTCAATAATTAAATTGCTCATTATTAAAATCAGCACTTCCTTATCAGGAATGGACAGCGACCCTGTAATTGCCGAGATGCCTTTACTTAATAAGGTTTGCCCATAAGGGAAAAATGAACGCCGTGGTGACGTTACAGTATTTGGCAGTAATATGGTAGCAAATAAGCAAGGTGTTTATAACGCAGACGATTCATTCTATGCTGACATGTTACCATGTTATAGTTAATGCAAGGCCAGTTAATGTCAATAGTTTGGTTAAAGGGATATCCCATCTTAACATTAAGAGTTGAGTTGAGATAGCAGGGCCTATTTTAACATGTAAACTGGAGGGAAAATGCCCCCAGTGAGCCGGTTTTGCCCCCCCCCCCCCCCCCCCAGTCAAGAAATGTTGCCCACCCTGATTTCAGTATTTCCATGTCATTTTTCGCTTGATAGGTATTCAATTAAAATAAAATATGCTTACCTAGTGATAAATGTATACAAATCAAATGCAAATGTCATGATATTCCTAAGTGTTTGTATTTCCCAGCCAAAATAAGTATTTTAAAATGATAAATAAACAATTTATCAATTTATCATATAAAAACAACAAAAAACAAAACAATAAAATAAACAATTGCTCATTAGCGGCAGAGTGGGGGGGGGGGGGGGAGATCGGGGGTTGTTGGATCAGGAACGTCGACACACAATTTGGAGTAGGTGGGGGCAACTTCTGAGCCAATTGTGTTAAAATTTGATGTGTGGTTAGGGATCTCTCTGCTGCCACTTTCCCACAAGTCAGGGGTGGGGTGCTTCTGCACGTACGCACGTGTGCACCACGTATTTGTATCTCAGAAACTACTGCCCTGATCGAGTTGAAATTCACCATGCATTTCCTTTGCGTTCGCTCGTTCATCGCCAACTACGGCGCCTTACTGGTTCGGTAAACAAGTTATGGAATAAAAATGACCAATGACATCAGGGTGAATATACTTTACCTCGTGGAGGTCACAGAATAAAAATACCACATGAATCTTTGCATTGGCGGATCCAGAACGGGTGGTTTGGGGGGGGGGGCAAAATTCACAAAAGTCTCACACAATTCTGAAAACGCATCGGATTTGGCTTACTTGTGCATTGATAGCTGATTTAAAGCTAGCTTTCCTTAGCAAAAGTTGCTTAGATTTTCTTCTATATCAAGAAATGTGTCAATCTTGCGCCGATTTCAGGCGATTGGGGGGGGGCAATTGCCCATTTTGCCCAACCGTAGATCCGCCACTGGAGCTTTGTATTTTGCAAAAGATGCGGGACTCTGGTGAAAATTGGGCAAATTTAACCATTTCCTGTGGATTTATATGAATTGTCATGCTTCCCCAATGACTTATAATTGGGAGGTCACAAAATAGTTTTCACCTTAGGTCACCGATGTAAAATCATCCGAAATAGCAGAATCGTAGGTGTGTATGACCTTATTAAATCCTGTGAGTATCTAACTGATCAGTCAAACAATGTGGCTGCGGCACGACCTTACATTTTTGGAGGTGGGATCCCTAAACTTGACTTGTGACGTGACCTGAGGAGACTCGAGGTAAACAAATTAAAATAATTTAGGCAATTGATAGGTCAGCAGTTGTAACAAAAATGGCGGCGCGAAATGGCGTCGTTTTCCGCTATTTCCAAAAACACTAAGGGGAGGGTATCCGCCCCCACTGGCGGATCCAGGGGGCGGACATCAGGGGCAATTCCCCCCCCCCCCCCCCCCCCCCGACAGGAATCTGGGGCATGTAATACAAGTATGCCCCCCTCCCCCCTGCACGTTCCATGCACTGAACGTGAAAAACAATGATCTTAGAAGAAAACTTCATGAAAACGGATTTTTTTCTTCTCTCAAGTGATTGAATTTGAAGTTGTTATATACCCGTTACTTCCAATGATAGACAAAGCAGCGCACCTGATGCATTTTAAGCAGCCCCGGTGACACGCGCCCCCGCTTGGGGGGGGGAGAATCTGCCCCCTCCCTGGATTTGCTCAATAACTTTAAACTGTGATTGATATCAACGTGAAGCTATCAGTACCTTATACTGCATCAATTCTACGTCTTCTTACCAAATTTTAATGGAATTTATGCAGTATTTTGGGAGATAATAACGTTTAAATAACGTCATGTCATGCCATTTTTGGTGTAAAAACAGTAAATGTTTGAAAAATTGTAACAAATAGAGTTTCAAAGCAAATTGCAAATAAAAAACGTAAAAAGAAAGGAAATGACATTCTCTTCCAAATGGCTATCTCGGATTTGTGATTTTATTGGGTTTTGACCCCCAATTTGTTTGTATTGGAAAAATGTTCACAAAATCAATTTGCGTAAATTCGAAAAGTGATTTTCTTAAGCTCGAATACCAAAATAAGGTAACCGGCCCAAATCCGCGGAGGGGAAAAATGGGGTATCTTTTTACCACAAAAAGATGCCCACAAAAATGGAGGTACTCCCCCCCCCCCCCCCCCCCCCCCCCCCCCCCGTGGTTTTCCCTTAACCATATTTGTAACAGGCTCCTGGCTACCCCTATTTGTAACAGGGGGCGGATTCCGCCCCCCCAACCCCAACCCCAACCCCGGAGATCTCGAGATCTACCCGTCCGATTTTCACAAATAAAACGGCATATTATTCCTCTTAACACGATATACATTTCAGGGGGGCAAAAACTACAAATTTTAGAGGTATTTGTGATCCAACACAGCTGTCATGTTTATCAACCGATTCTAACGCAACTAATGGGGATCGATAGAGAATGAATTGGAAATTAATATGTGGGGGTAACTTTTGAAAATTAAAAAATCATAGGCGGGTGCAGGTCACTCAATATGGGGGTGAAGTAAATGTGTAATAAAACCATTTTTTTATGTGTGTTTTTTAATAAATGAAATGGTGTGTTATTGTAACATTAGACAAAACAGTTATTAAACATATTTGTTTGCTATAGGCAGTACCAGGTCAGTGAAAAAGGGAGGTAAAATAGGAAAAAAAATAGTAACCGCAGGCAAGATAGATAGATAGATGTATATTCATCAAGGATCCACAAACATGGTGGCTTTTCACCTGACACGTAGAACCAGTTAAAACATTGGACAAGTTGATACAGGCATCAGCCCAACGAACACGAAGTGACGAAGTGCGCATGACATACAGGGCATACACGACATACAGGACACGGAGCATTCAGTGGCGCCTCGACAGGATCGTGCGTTTCACATTCCCGCGGAACGATGACACATGTGGGTTACATTTGGTGCGGTTCAACATTGTGACTCCTCTGATGCACAGTCTGCGCTTCCCTGTCTCAGTTCGGGCTCGTGGCTGCGTTATTCTGTCGGCGTTTCGGGTGCTGTGCTCATGTACCTCGTGGGCTACTGGGCCAATGGTTTGGCTGATGTGTTCTGGGGCGTTCGTCACTATAGCCCGTTGGACTGCGCAGATGGTGTGGTACTCGGCGAACTCAGCCGCTCGCAACCAGCCGAGCTGCTCAATGACGTCCGAGATGTGATCGCTTCGTTTGCGGCCACTGACGACCCTCGCGCAGAAGTTGATGACCTTCTGTACGCGAGCCATCTACGTCACACCACACGATCCATACACGCTCATACAGTATCGCACGATGGACATGACAAGAGCTTGTACAATAATTTTCAGTGTGCTCGCAGGCATCATATGACGGGCGTGGCTTAGAGCGATCAGAATACCAGTGCATTTCGAAGTCACTGCGTCAATGTGTGCCTGGTAGCTTAGATGGCGGTCTAGATAGAGCCCCAGGTTTTTCACTGTCCCCGCGTCTCCTAACACGGACCCACAGAATCTGACAGTGATTGGTGGGAGACTCCTTAACATAGCTGGTGTCCCCAATACTAACATCTGAGTTTTGGCTGTATTGACTTTCATTCCATTGTGACAAAACCATCGGTAAGCAGCATCGAGAGCAGTTTCCATGAGTGAAATGATTATTTCCAAATCGCGTTTTTTACCTGTGACCAAAATTTGTGTGTCATCAGCAAACTGAACAATGGTGACGCTATCGGGCACATGCAGGCTCAGATTGTTTGCAAACAGCATAAATAGGACGCAGCTGAGGCTACCCCCTTGAAACACCCCGATTCTGTTTTCTCTCGGCTTTGACGTTATGCTAGAGCCGTCAGCGCTATGGACTCGCACCTGTTGCACGTGTCCCATCAAATAGTTGGCAAACCAGTCAGTGTCCACACCGTATAGCTTTAACTTCTCGATGAGTTTTCGGTGAGGCACAACATCAAAACATTTGGATAGATCAAGAAGGACCAAAATTTAAATATCACCGTTGTCCATGGCATGGAGAACGCGGTCAGTGATGACGCTGAGAGCGGTCTCGGTTGAGTGCAGTTTCCTGTATCCGTGTTGTGCGGTAGTCAGTAAGTCATGTGAGTCCACATATTCCATTATTTTCATTGAAGTTGCTACCCAGCACTATAAATAAGCTACTGATTGTAGATAGTTCCTTTTTTCATGTTGCACTTCATCATTGGCGTATCCAGGATCCATACTGGGGAGGCGCAAGACCTTTTGATAGGTATAGTATCCGCTATTATATGATACTAACTAGTCAACAGTGACTATTTCACCTACAACTTCAATTCACATTGCTTACACCCCTTTTTACCATACCTGGAATCGCCTATTATCTTATAATCGTTCGTAGAGTACCCTGTGGTGCATATTTCATTCGAAAACTGCAGTATGTTATGTCATTGTAGGCCCATACATCTTAGTTTCCTTGCAATAATATGACCCCCTTTCTTCCATTCCTGAGCGTGCCTCTGGAAAAGAATGACTTAATTTCCTCTCCTGGCCTCATATGTGCATATATCATTATAAACTAACTGCCTATTGCGCCGTAATCGCTAGCATATCGTCATCACCATGCCAGTCACCCCCCTTTGCATGTGCATGAACACGCACCTGCAACTCTATATGTAAGAAAAAATATGAAAATAATGGAAGGAGAAACTATCTTTTACATCTTGATAGCTATAAATGATAGCTATAAATTACATCGCCCTATTGGCTTCCCGCCAAACATTTAATACTTCCTGGAGGGGGCCCCCTCCCCTTTACAAGCCCCTGAAACCGCCTCTGCCATGCAAATTTTATAATATTTCATTAACATCAACTAATTTGCACTTGTTGCAATCACCGTAAACCGATATCACTCTTTCATATTTCAGGCAGTTATGAAGAAACCGTGAAGATCACATTTCCGTATTATCGCCAAAATGTCGCCGCAGAACCATCCCAAAAACGAGCCCTGGAACCGCTTCTGTTCAGGTTAAGAACACAAAATTTTGACTCCAAATGCGGAATTCAATTCAAGGAAAAGTCCCAAAATTTCATGGGTCTGGTCTTAGCCGTTCGGGAGATATCTGCAAAAAAACATGAGGGGGCGGAATCCCCCCCCCCCCTGTTACAAATAGGGTTAAAATAGGCCCTGTGAGATAGCCATGTTGATGGCTTGGCATTGAAATTAAGTATGATAGTAGTTAAAACAACCACAATGATCTCATCAAAAAGATATTCGAGTTTTATTTTGACTTCTGTAAAAAAAATAAGGCCCTTGTGTATTTGAATAGGGCCTCTAAACCGACAGCGTCGTCTCTCTTTACCCAACTGGTATTGATAGTCGACTTGTTTTAAGGTCAGCCTTGGAATATTTGCGTCTTTCATTTCTCGATCCCCGGGTGGTTCGCAATCTAGAGGCTGTGCTAGCCAGCTCAGCTGGAGCTGATGCAGCAGCAGCAGTTGGCTGTCAGGGACCGCTAGTGAGCCAGGGTGTTATGACGTCGCAAGAAAATGGTACCAGTTAAATATTTAACGCTAAGTATTATTTATTTATAAATAAATCAATCAATCAATATTTAGTGGTACCATTTGCTTGCGACGTCATAACACCCTGGCTCACTAGCGGTCCCTGGCGGCCAATTGTTGTAACAACTCCAGCTGATAGTGCTAGCCAATCTAAACACCGTGTGGTTCGCTTTTTCTGCGCAATAGATGTCGACAAAAAATTGTGCCATACATTTGGCAGCACAAAGGGTTTCCGTTATTAAAAAATAGGTTTATATATATATATATATATATATATATATATATATATATATATATATATATATATATATATATATATATATATATATATATATATATATATATATATATATATATATATATATATATATATATATATATATATATATATATATATATATATATATATATATATATATATATATATATATATATATATATATATATATATATATATATATATATATATATATATATATATATATATATATATATATATATATGACGTCACCAACCCAACTTTCCGCTTAAAACTAAAAGATGAATATCTTTCAATTTTTTTTTCGGAATAAAAAATCACGAACATGTTCAGCTGACCTCGCCTGACATGTATACATACAATTAAGTGTGATTAGACAACGTTCAAAAAGGTGGGACAGTCCCTTTAAAGGGAAATAATGACCTTTTCCCACAAAAATGGAGTTAGCACTTGAAATCGCCAGACGAGACCAAAATATATTGTAAATTCATCACATTTTGCATGAAAACTTTCCTACCGAAAGATATTTCAAGTTATAGTTGATAAGCGTTCCACACTTTTAACGATCGGTGCTTGCAAGTACTTTTGGTCCTCATCAAACTGCGGGTTTTTCCCGTATTGCTTTTTTACGCAATGGAGTGGAAAATATATTGTGCGTTCTGCTTGTTGAGATTATATGCCCGGCGATCTTCTAAAACTAACAGCGATTGGAAAAAGTGGCAATAAAATCGGAAGCTCATCGATGCACAACAACGGCGGCATAGTTAGAATTTGCGACCCTCAATTTTTGAAAATCGTTTCATTTGTTTTCAACATTAGGAGTCTTGTATAATTTGTATGTGGCTGTATATAACACTATGCCTTGTATTATCATGAAAAATAAGATTTTTTCCCAAAACAACTAACAAACAATAACACAAAACTGGCAATTAAATCGGAAGCTCAGCGATGCACATCGACGGCGACCTATTTAGCGTCGGCGATTTGTTTACAAAGTCATTGTCATGCTTCTCGGCGCACTTAACCATTTGTGGCGAGTTGTTCCTGATTAGTATACCCAAGTCCCGTAGCAAGCTTCGTTAATGACGTCACTGGTGCTGTTCTTGTGTAGCATTGCAAAATATTTCTGATTTTGAGTTGAAAGCTAATTAAAGACTTATTCATTTTTTTTAAGTTTGAATTTTCTTGTTAATCATTATTAAAGATATTTTATCACTGTATTTCATAGTAGTTGACACTTCAGAAACTTATGACGTAATAATATTGTATCCAATATGCATTTCCTTCGCCTTTTGCTATTGTGGCGCAGTGCCGAGTGCTTTGCGAATACTTGCTTGCCTGGGGTTCAAATCATTCCGCCCTTATTTCATTCGAGTTGGTATAGTTTGCATGTTGTTGTTATTCATGACCTATACTGATAGTCAGTCATGCATCACGGATGCTTCACGGATTGCTTCACGGATCAGTTTGATCGGAAACGTCACAGAGCCTCCAAAAATGCCGCACTCGATGTAAACAATGGTAGGGAAGGACGAATTTGTCAATGACCTTCATGAAGTACACAAGGTACTTGTTTTTTATTTTTTCCAAACTTACAACTTTGAATTTGGGAATAATTGTATTTAATTCTTAAATGTAAATAAAATAATTTGAAAACCATAACGGTAGCCTAAGAAATTGTTGCTAACAAAATCAAAAGGTCATTATTTCCCTTTAAAGAGAATAGTACACCTTGGGAAAATTACGTGGAATGATGGAAAAGAGTGTCCTGATTACGGTTCTGGCATTCGTTTTTGCGAGAAAAAAAGTAGCAATTTGTCATAATTGGAAAAATATTTATATTAATACATATGACGTCACAAAAAAATGCGTCACCAAAACGAGTTGTGACGTCATACCGGCAAAAGCCTATCCTTGAATCAGAACATGTAAGCAACACTAACAACCTCATTGGCTGGGTCGCGATTCGCGAGTATATTGGTCGCGATTGAAAATGTGTGAATGTTTACACTATGGCCTTGTATGAGAAGAGTTGGAGTGGCGTTGCGTGAACACATACCCATAATGTTCATGTGCATAAATAAGTATGATATACCTACCCAGAAATGTGTTTGTGTGTTCATCAGTATGTGTTGGATGTAAATAAATATTGCAGCTACCGGTACTAGCCACCCATCAAATGTGCCTTCTCAAGACGTGTGGACATTATTTTCAATTGGAAATCCAATGAAAATTGGCAAAGTTATAGCCAATAATATTTCGAGCTAAGCGGCACTTCAACTTAAACAATAAACAAACTCAAAATGTAATCAATAATCAATATATTGCATGAACACTAGGCCGGGTCATGCAAACAGATTTCAGATTAATAGTGAAATTATCATGCGCTATGTCATTACAAGCTTACATACATTTGTTGATATTTTTAAAATCAAATTTGGAGATGCCAACCGGTCTCTTTTTAGGGACACTTTTGCCATTTTTTTCGTCAATATCGTACATTTTGGCATGCATACATTTGTTCTCACTTTTTTGAAAATATCATATTCGAATTCTCCGTATACTGGTTGACAGCCGTAGTGATTTTCATAAAGTTATCATATACATTGAATCTGTTTCTCCGCATTTCCCGTAAGGATTTTAATGCACACGCTCGCAGCACCATCTATTGAGCGGAATTGCAGTCTATGTACTAGTTGCATTTTCCCGGCTGCGGAGGCCTGCAGAGGGGCCCCACACGCGATGAAATGCAATACCAACAAGTTCACTCAGTGGAAAGGACGCAGGAACCGGGGGGCAGGGGGCAGCCCCCCCCCCCCCCCCCCCCCCCCCCCCCCCCCGTATAATTGTTGTAAACTCAGCTACCAAAACTTTCAGCAAGATTGATTGTTGGATACGATAAAATTTACATCTGGAGCTTCTTTAGTTGAATTTTCACTTATATTCTTTTTGCTTATTTTTTTGTTTCGATATCGATAAAACGATCGCCACCAGAATCAGAGGGATGTAAAACGCCACTATGTTATGTAAAACGGCGCACTTAAGACAATAAAATTACGGTCACATCATGCAAGATAGAGACAAATTTTGCACAGCATGTTTTTGCCACTGTGAACTTTATTATGTGCAAGTTTCGCGTAGCTCTAAATTTATATCCTCGTCGAAAAATGGCCAATCAAGCGTTGCGAGTATACTCGCAACGCTTAATGGCCATTTGTGGCCATTATAGGGGGACAGACGGTTCTGTTCGGCTGCTGCTATCAGCGCGCACGAACTGTTTTGTCGAACTGCTATTGGCCGACGTTGCGCTCGCTCGCCTTTCCGTGGTATATGGGGGAAATCTGAATATGAGCGGCCCGACCCGGCCCGGCTCGTGGCGACGCTACTGACAAGTTAATATATCTGCAACCGCACGTCCGATTGACCAGCGGGCTTCTTTGCTGAGCAGCCCCATTCAACCTACCCTGTTTGAGATAAGTCCCGACTCACGTGGGTGACTACCACTGCGCGTGGCGCAGTGCCGCGTGAGGGGTGTTGGAAGGTGTTTCCTCGCAATAACTCCGCAACGGCTGAGCCAATTGTGTTCAAATTTGGTGTGTGGTTAGGGACCCCTCAGCCGCCACTTTCCCACAAGTTATTGGCGGGGAGCATCTGCACGTGTGCACGTGCACACCCCTATTCTATATCTCAGGAACGGCTGAGCCGATTGTGTTCAAATTTGGTGTGTGGTTAGGGAACCCTCAGCCGCCGCTTTCCCACAAGTCAGGGATGGAGTGCCTCTGCACGTGCGCACGTGCGCACCCCTATTCTATATCGCAGGAATGACTGCGCCGATTGTGTTCAAATTTGGTGTGTGGTTAAGGACCTATCAGGTGCAACTTTCCCATATGTCAGGGGTGGGGTGCCTCAGGACGTGCGCACGTGCACACCCCTATTATATATATCAGGAACGGCTGAGCCGATGGTGTTAAAATGTTGTGCGTGGTTAGGAACCTCTCAGCCGCCACTTTCCCACAAGTCAGTGGTGGGGTGCTTCTGCACGTGCGCACGTGCGCGCCCTTTTTGTATCTCAGAAACTACTTGCCCGATGGAGTTGAAATTCACCATACATTTTCTTCGCGCTCGCTCGTTCATCGCCAACTTCGGCGTCCTACTGGTTATATGCTGGCAGTTTAATCGATAGTTGCAGTACTTCTAGTAGTGGAGTGGCCCTCTAGGGTCTACTGGATAACTTTTGCTACCAGCCAGTTCCTGGGGTCTTTGGAATATCTTGGCAACTAGTGTGAATCTGGAAAAAAAATGAAAGGCATGGTTCGATTCAGAAAGTTATGTTCTATAAACCGGAAAAATAGAATGAAGTGTAACCTCATGCTCATATTAGTATCAAATAACAAAAGAAAATCAAAAATATATTTTCGGCTATGAGCCTTCTTCAGTAGATTCTTCTTATCTGCCTTCTTCAGTGGATTCTTCAGTGGATAGTGGATCCAGTGGCTTGTCGGATTATCCACTGAAGAAGGCTCATGGCCGAAAATATATTTTGGATTTTCTTTTGTTATGTGATACTAATATGAGCATGAGGTTACACTTCATTCTATTTTTTATAATAATTATGCTCAGAATAACGTTTGAAGCAATTGAATATATAAACCAGTGTCAATAACCCCAACTAAGCAATGTGAGTAGGCACACTCCCTTTAATAATGTGCATCCGTTTGTCTTTTCAAAGGCGCGCATTCGGTTGAAAAATGCTGAAATAACATGCAGTGTCAATGAACTCTCGTGCGGTATAAAATTGCACGACCATTTACCAAAATATTCCATCAAAAACGTGCGGCATGGACAACTTGGCAAAATATAGTATCAAAATATGTGATCTAGAGAAATTGGCAATAATACAAGTAACGTGACATTTGTCGGTTGAATGGGTTTTGAAAGACCCTTCACCATTATCAGAAGCCCTTCATGATATTTAGCGTCCCTCACTTCGCTCGGGACGCTCAACATCATGTCGGGCTTCTGATAATGATGTCGGGCCTTTAAAACCCATATCGCCCTCCAAAGTCACGTTATTGTACTATTAATGTACCTCTACGCCTTCGGAAATGGATATGACTTATTATACTAAGTACGGGGAGAATTGAGCCTGGCAAGCAGGCTCTGAATATTATTTACTGAATACTGTTTAGTTAATAATATTTATATCGCATCAGCATTTATTGATTTTGACCATTTGCTGAATGAAATATGCTACTCGTGCAAACTGCCTCATGGAATTGAGTCATGTTTTCTATCAAAATAAAATTATCACCTAAATTGAAGCATGCCTATCGTGATTTTGTTGTATCGTTCCAGCCGAAATATTATGACGCATTTCGTTGCAAATCAACGAAATCGTATACTCCCGACAGAACCCACCAATGTTCAATATAATCCATCGGTTCCTGTTAAGTTGGTTGCTATAATGACAAAAAAGAAAACAAGTAAAACACCAGTAAACACAAATAGCATTGCATTTTTTTTACAAATAGCATTGCATCATAACATTCGGACTACATTTATAAGTATATCAGTTATGAATATTTTGCGCATCGGATTGTCACCAACGTCGTTTGTTCTGTCATAGAATGGCACACCCTAACTGGTGGGCATGTACACCGCTTATCAGCTGCAAGGACAAACATGTGTGGTTATATAATCGTGTTCATTCAATTGATGAAGTCCAGAGCATCGGGTCACGGCAGGCATGCGTGATAGAAGTTAGAACCCAACTACCGACTGGCCACGTGTCATGTTCTGCCATGCCATTAGACATGGGCCAAGCTCAAAACGATATATGATCCGAGTATACACCTTACATCATAATTCCGAGTGATGTATCTATCTGTTTGAGCCATATCGTGTGTTACCACTCATGATTTAGAGATGAAAAAATTCCGCGGTATCTGCTATAATCATAACATTCAGTTATATCAGCTAAACGAATGTTATAAGTTTAAAGCTAGTGTTTAGGTATAGTTGTTTCATCATTTTCATTCTCAACCGTTATTTTCAGCACAGCTCCGCAGCTTTGATAATGATTCGATGCACTACATAAGTGATCGCACTCACGTCTCACTTGGCCGATAAAATCGCGTCCACCATTAATTCGTGCTGATAATGTCAATGGAGAAATCTGCGTCTTTTGTATGACGCTTATGCAGTAATGAGTACATTGAAGAACCATTTCATAGCCCTTTTCGTCAGTTCGGATACTAGCCGAAACTCTGAATTTATGAAGAAAGATTGGTGCCATTTTCAAAATCCATTGGATTGCTTTCCACCAGTCGGTTGCGTGCGTTTTAAAAATGGCGAAGTGTTCCGTTTTGTACTTACCGATTAGATATGCAAATTTCAGGACCACGGAGCCGGCGCTGGGTTGGGCCCAAATTCAGGCCCGGCGTACCTGAAGCTGTGTCTGAACTCAGGCTTGCCGGTCTCATGCCGGGCTCAGCACAAGTTATCAATAAAAAAAACTAAATAAATATAATAAATATTGACAGAAGTCAGAACATACATGCTTAAAGATCATGATTAATTGAGGGGATAAAACAGACAACAGTAAAACACCATCATAGCAAATAACAATGTTACAGCTTAAAAATTAAAAGTGATAACTAGTACGACCTAATAAGGAATGGACACACCAATGAAACTTAATAAATCAAACTGCAGGGTCAATTCGTGATCAATTCATCAGCTCAGTAACTGCAGCAGTGTGAGATCATGTGTAGAGTTTTTCAAAATAAGTTGGTGGGGCAACATGAAATCCCTTCAGACACAAACACACGCACACAGTGAACGCGCGCACACAAACACAAGTTACTACCATTGAATGTGTACACTAAATATACAATGGTTACCGAATTGAAAACAGGGAAAACATTGGGCAAAATTGTACTTGAAGTACAACACAACCCTGATACATAATTTAGCATTTGCAAAGCATGAGCAAAGGCGTAAGGAACAGGTGAGTTGCGTAAGGCATAATCAAAGGCCTCATCACCTAAACTTAGTCTTCACATTAATACAAGTCTGGAGAACTGAGGTTTTTGGAACCATATCTGATCCAACCTAACCTAACCTGACCAAAACTGGCCTAAGCCCTAATCCAATCATATCTTAACATTTACCCAACATATCCTAACAACCAACCAAACTAGTAGCAAGACCAATGCCAACCCTGCGTGTCAGATTCAGAATGAAAAATATAAATTATAAAAACCTGAGGAAGACTCTCCAGGATCCTCATACCATACAGTAGTACACACGGCCTGCCAAGCTATGGCCGCATGCGTGTTGCATGCGGCCATAGATGTCTGTATAATTGTATATGCATACGGCCCAGGCGCCCAGTAAAAACAATTTTACGAAACATTCACGCAGCATTTATCACAAGTTCACAACTTTAAAAACATGTGTATGTGATTTTCTAAATAGCATAGCAAAAAAAAACTAACGAAAAAAACTTGAAAACTGTGATTTTAACAATGAAAAAAAATGGTGGCATTCACTATTGCTCGATTTTTTTTAAAGAAAAATATTTTCTTATATTGTAAATTATGTAGCTCTTGGTTACTTTAGGTTGGGACAAAATCGGCGCAATGAAACTTTTGCTGGCAAGTTCTGGTGAAAAGGGCTGGTACCAGGAGCGCGTCATCCCTTCAGAATGCATTGGTCAAAGAATACTACTGACGTCACAGCTGAGGCAGCTGTGGTGCACTTTATCGGCGCAGTCTTTCTTGGCGAAATGTGTCCAGTAGGCAGCTATAGGCCCAACATATCAGTGCATTCTTGGCTGTTCTTGGCAGTGTTCTTAGCAGAGCGAGGAAAAACTATTGCTGTCTCGTCAGTCGAAAATACTACTGGTGCACTGCACTGGTGAGGTTGCTCTACCGAATGTTTTTTTTTGTTGCAGTGCTTCATCTCCCATGGCTTATAAAAAGAACCTAAATTTATACTGCATAAAAAGCATTACTAACGATGGCGCATTGGGCCCGTGAATACCTGTGAATACCTATGTCACGGAGCGGTAAAATCTCCGGATGACTCTGATTGGTATGTAGGGTCTTGGCTGGTACCTACCAAGGCCACAGGATTGTTACTTTCTGCAATTCCTTGTGCTCTTTGACATTTTCACGTTTATAGAAAGGTGTGGTGGTGATAGCTAAAGTTTGGTGAGGCCATTTTGTTTGACTCCACTAAGTTTTGCCAGATTTGAAGTCATTTGGTAAATGTAAAAAATGTAAAGCTGCTGTAGTTTCATGATATAATTTCTGATGAAAATGGTGTAAGGTGCTAGTACCATATTGTGCTTATGTTATACATTGATTAAATTATAAATCATCCCCTAATTTATTTTTATAAATGTTAAACATATAGCAATAGCAGCTCTTCCTCAGATTGAATGAGTTTCACATTTTAAAGATGTCAGAAGTAATTGATGTTACTTGTGCAAGTATATTGGCCAGCTCCAGTTTCTCTTAAAGTTGGTGGGGCAAAAATCAATGTTGGTGGGGCAAAATCGAATGTTGGTGGGGCGCCCGCCTATACACTTGGTGGGGCGCCCGCCCCACCAAGTGTATAGGAAACTCCGCCTCTATGTGAGATGCGAGTGCAGTCAAACAGAAACAACTACCCCAAATCATATTCCACTGTCTTCACTAGTAACTAGGTGGGGTGGCATACCATTTTATATTTAGTCATCCCATTGCCCCAGGTTTGAGGTCACCCCAAAATATTTTGTATAACAAATAACCAGTACCTCATATTCCACTGTGAAGTGTTCGTCCCGATCGTTGACACTCATGCGCCTGTTAGGAATGTCAAAATCCGTAACCAGACCGCCCATCCAGTCACCGATGCTACCAAGGACCTGATGTGCCGCCGCCGGGCAGCACTGCGGACTGACGGGCACAGGTCCGATACATACAGGGACGCTAACCAGGCCGTGCGGTCGGCGATACGCAGTGACTGCCGAGCGGACATAGCCAACCGTATCCGTGAACAGGGTCCGCAGTCTGTCTGGCGAAACCTCCGTCATCATGTTGAGGGGAAACGGCCGTCACAGAGGACCGTGCCGCTGATGTCTGCCAATGGCATGAACGATTACTTTGTTGGTGTCGGACCTAGGGTTGCTGGTGAGGCGCGACTAAAGGGGGACGAGCCGCTGATCCCATGCAGACTGCCGCGGGTGGGTGCGTGTGCCTTCACGGTCTCACCGGTAGACCTACAGATGCTGAACTGCATTGTCTTGAGTATGCCTGGCACCTCCACCTGCGGCCTGGATGGAATATGTGTCCGTATGATTAAGATATGCATGCCTGTAATTAGTACAGCTCTGCTTCACATTGTGAACTCGTGCCTCCTCCGCTGTAATATCCCAGACGAGTGGAAACATTAATTTGTCAGTCCCATCCACAAATCCGGTGATCCCTCTAATCCTACCAACTTCAGATCTATATCAATTATCCTGTCATATCCAAAATAGTTGAGCGCATTGTACAGCGCCAGCTTTACCATTACCTTACCGTCAATCACCTCCTTTCTGATACCCAACATGGCTTCCGCACCCGTCATTCCACCGAAACGGCTCTGGTTACAATATCCGACCGCGTGCTCCTGGCTAATGATCAGAACCAAATCTCGCTTCTCTGCCTGCTTGGATTAAGCAAATGCTTCGATGTCATAGATCACTCTTAACTTCTCGTTAAACTTCAGTTACACGGTGTGAACACTGCATGGTTTGAGGCGCACCTGCAGAACCACACACAGAGCGTCAGCTTCACTGACGTCTCTGACAACAGGCAGATATCAAACGCGCTTCCAAACAACATGGGCGTGTTCCAAGGTTCGGCCCTGGGACCCTTTTGTATAAAAAAAAAATCGAACGACCTCAGCCTGTTCGTGCCGGGTGCTACCGTTGTCCAGTACGCGGACGACACCCAGGTCATGGTCTGCGGCAACAAGACCGCCTTAGCAGACCTGACGGAGCGCATGGAACAAGCACTTTCCTCTCTCGACCTTTGGTTCCGCGCAAATTCACTCAAAGTAAACCCCGACAAAACTCAGCTGATAGCTTTTGGCAGCAGACAAAATATGCGGAACATGATACCTTTCGGCGTGAAATTTCGCGAGCGTACCATACAACCCGTCTTAGAAGTAAACAAATTTGGGGGTGATCTTCGATTGCCACCTTTCATGGGGCACCCATGTGCAAGAAATTACGCGCAAATGCTTCGGGATCCTCATTGGCTTGTCGCATATTTGTTATTATCATCCGGCCGAGATTCTCCCCACCATCGTAGCCGCCCTGGTGCTGTCCCGCGTCCGCTACTGCCTCCCCGTGTACGGTAACAGTAGCCGAAAGAATCCCGTCAAGATACAAAAGGTGTTTAACTTTGCCGCACGTGTGATATCATGGAGAAGAAAGTTCAGCCAGTCTGCGGACGTCCGGGTGGCGCTGGGGTGGCTTGGTGCGGAGGATCTTGTCAAATATCACACGCTCGCACTAATACACAAAATTCGCTTGCATCATACACCAGTGTCCATTTGAACCTCCATCCAAACAAACCGCGAGGCATGAGTTCGGAGAACCCGCCAAGATGATGATCTACGTCTGCCATCTGTCAGGACAGAGACTGGGAGGCGCCGGTTCTTGTATCGTGAACCTATGTGGTACAACGCGCTCCCGGTGGAAATGCGCGCAATGTCAGTCGCATGTTTACATCGCGCTCTCAAACAACTTTTACTAGATGCGGGTGACTGCGCGATCCTGGTTACCATCACATTGTCATTGTCTCCGTCGTTTTTATCATTTTCATTCTAACCTGTGTATATGTCTAATGTCTGCATGTGTCCCTACAATGTACTTTATAATCTGACTAAAGGCAAGGAAGAGCCACCATTGCGTGGATTTGCCAAAATAAATGGTATATACCTATGGAACAAAACCACCTACCTATATGATAATAATTATTGTTAATACTATTGTAAATACATATTACTGATAATATTTATTGATACATATTTACTATTTAGTTCCACATGAGAAGGGACATATTCAAGTCATATCATTGGTAGTTTTGGTAGTGAACAAATATTGTATGTTATGCAATTACAATTATAAAGGTGGAAAGACTGTCAAACAAAACAAAACAAAAATGCAAAGAAATCTTAAGTGGTCTAAGACCTTATCCCAGAATGCAAACCTGTCTAGTTCCACTTCAACTTCTTATCACAATAGCTCCATAATGTATATATCCATAATTTATGATATGGCTTACGTTCCAAACAATGTGTTTTGATGCGTCACATTTGTGACGAATTCGCCAGGACTGGGCCGTAAAAGTGCCAATTAAGCAGCAGATCGATATTCGCGAATGTCTGTCACTTTGACAGATATTCACAACTTCACAGCTCAGAATCGCGACGCCTCGGAATTGCGTGAAGACAATTGTTGATGTGCGTATTCGAAAATAAGCTGTAGTAACAAATCCTAACCCTTGGGGCTAGTTCAAGTTTAAATATTTTTTAATGAAGTCCATCGGCCTAAATTCTCAATATGTTGTGACATTTTCATTTTGGTGATTATAAGTTCTTTATGGTGATAAAGTTAGTAATTTCGGCGACGGGATTAATTGTGTGCGCCGTTTTGAGCTCAACGATTCGCAATTGTCAAATACTTCAGCCGCCATTGCAGCAGTGAAGTTGTACTACGGCCTTGGCCTTGGCAGAGGAGTAGCTATGTTTCTTTGTGCCCAAGGTCTGTATAAATATGTGCCAAGGCCGTATAAGAGTGTCTCTGTGCGTGTGGCTGGCTTGGATGTTAGTTATAGATATATTGGCTTGGATAGTGAGGAAACCGAGGATACTAAGTAATTTAAAACATATAATAGTGCAAATTATTTTAATATGACCTTACAAATTACTATTCAAGTTTTAGTGCATTTATATATATTGTATATTAATTTTCGGCCACGGGCCATGCTCACATATACAATAAAGCAAAGATGAATGAATACGTCACACCAAAACCTAGCCAGTGATTACATCAGCAGTTTCCCTGCACTTTACACGTGATAAGCATACATGGTACCTATACTTTAATAACACACACTCATCAAAATAAAGAAACATGTAAGTCAGTACTGCTTTTTAGCGAACACTCCTCTAAAACTAGTCAAATGATGTGCCAAGATGAAACATTTCTGTTCAGCACAGCTTTATGTGTGTCACAGAACCAGTTTGTTCTCTACAAGGCACGCATGTATCGCAAGGAGGGGAAGATTTTCGCGGCATGGTCGGACGTCGGCAAGCTGAAGGTGCGCCTGAGAGAGAACAGCCCGACGACCGTGATTCGCTCCCTGAACGACCTGCTCAAACTCGTCGAGCGCAGACCTCAGCTAGAGCCGCCGGCAGCGACAGCGGCCGACGGGGAAGGCTATCGACGCGTCACGCGAGCCGGCGGCAGGGCCAAGTAAGATGTGTACTGACCCCTGCCGCTGACCGGCCCCTGCCGCGGCCGCCACCACTCCCCTCTCCCTGCACAGTTATCTCCTGCTATGCATTCCGCACTCAGCACCGCTCCTGCTGCTCTGCCCTTCCTGTATTCCGCGCCTGGTGCTACCCCTGTCTCAGTCTCTCCCGTCCCCCCGTGTTCTGTACCTGACGCCGCCTGGCGCGGGTACCTCAGCTCTGGAGGCCGACAGCACGGCCGACCGACCGGCCCCCGGGACGCGACTGGGCGCTGCGCACCTGTGCCTCCCGGCGCGCTGGCACCTGGCGCCGCGCCTGGCACCGGGGCCTCGGACCGCGGGAGCGGTCACGTGACCGGTCGGCCGGCCAGCGGTCGACCTTGACCCTGACACCCGAGGTCCACCTGACGCGGGTGACGGGTGCGTGGATGCCGCGGCCTCGTCAGCTCTCTCTCCACACCAGGTCGCTCCACACCGGGGCTCTCCACACCAGGTCGACGGTGGACGGGGGGGAGGTCGGGTTAGGTGCTTGCACTTTTAGGTACCAGCTTGCAATGCTGTCTGTTATGCTATATATGCGTGTGTTTTTGTATTGTATATATGTAAGTTAACACCGATCATTTTGTGGCGTGTCGAGAACGATTCGTTGCTGATTGTGTCTTGTTTGTAATTGTGTCTTTTATTTCGTTGGTGATTGTGCCTTGTTCATCTGTTTATCTGTTTTGTTTCTGACGGATGTACACACTGTCCGCAGTGCACTCGCCGGCGCCGTGAGTTACTCCCCTGAACATGCTAGCTGTCATCGTTGCCGCTCCGCCGGGGGGACGTGTCCGCCCGGGCCTGCGAATTCTCTCGGCCTCGCGCACGTCACGGACTGCCGACCGGCCGCCGGCGCTGCCTGGGACTACTGCCCGTGTTACATCACCTAACATACCACCCCCAACTCCACCCAACCCCATCACCCCACCCCATCCCACCACCCCACCCAATCCCACCACCCCACCCAACACAGGACAGGCCACACCTCCCCCGCTCATCACAAACTCTCAATGGTCACAGCTTGGCTCATACAAGAACACACAAACACTACTGATAATGCACGGTATCGAAACAAATCCAGGCCCACCAGAAACAAACCAGCTCACGATCGCTCATCTCAACATTAACAGCATCACCACAGTAAACAAGATAGACGAACTAGAACAATTCATCACGACAAACAACGTAAAAATATTAGCCTTAACTGAAACAAAATTAGACAGATCAGTAGCCGAAAGCCAGTACTCCATCAACGACTTCCACCCACCACTCACAAAGCACAGAACACGACACGGAGGAGGGGTGGCACTGTACGTGCACAAGTCATTACCCATCCAGAAATTATCGAATATTGAGATTGGGGATGAGGAGTGGGTCTGGGCAAAAATCAAAACACAAAATTTCACCCTACTTATCAGCTGCATTTATCTCCCACCGAACCTGCCTTCCGACAGATTGCAAACTTTCCTCGACACCTTCACTGAGGCTATCTGCGAGGCCCAAACTCACACACCCACAGCAATAATCTCACTGGGCGATTTCAACACTGGCAACATTTACCTTGATCATCCTCTCCATCAGCACAGTGGTATCACACCATTTGACCACAAACTCAAAGACACGGCACATATGTTAGACCTGCACCAAGTTATAGACCAGCCTACCCGAGTGACGCACAGTACCAGCAATTTGCGAGACCTCATTTTCATCAGCAACATCAACATAGTACAACACAGCGGTACACTATCATCATTTGCGCACCTAGACCACTTCCCGATCTTTGCTGTACTGGATTTAGCACCACCTACACAAAACACCGACGAACAACGTATCACTATGTGGGACTACCAAAAAATGGACGCTATTCATCGCCACCCTGCACGACGCGGCGTCTGCCGCAATCCCCAAAACACACATGAGACGGCAACGCAACGATAAATATTGGATCACGACTGAACTAAAACGAAACATACGGAAGCGAGACCGACTGTTCAAACTCGCAAAAGAAACACAAACTGACTCAAATTGGGCCAGGTGGCGATACCAACGTAATTTTGTTAGCTCGACGAACAGACGGTTAAAAAACGAACATCTGCACAGACAAGTAGAAAAATTACTAGCTCAGAAACAAAACCCTCACAAATATCACAAAACACTTCGCGCCATCGCCGGCCGAGCACGCGACGACACCATCCCACCACTGCTAGGACTTGACGGTGACGTAGTGACTGACGACCTAGACAAAGCGACACTTCTCATCGACCATTTTGCTGCACAATCCACACTTCACATATCCGACACGCATGTCCCACCACCTAGCATGGCAAACACACCACCGATACCCACACTCGAACAAATCACAACCAACGAACACGAAGTACTCCAAATCCTAAACTCACTAGACGCCAACAAATCAACCGGACCAGATGGCCTCCCTGTAAAATTACTCAAACTCACGGCACTCATAATCGCAAAGCCATTGTCACAATTATTCAACAAATCACTCTCCCTCGGAATTTACCCAAGCAATTTCAAGGCAGCTAATGTTAAACCCATATTCAAAAACAAAGGTTCGCCCTCTGACCCCACATTCTACCGACCAATCAGCATTCTTTCAGCTCTCTCAAAGGTATTTGAAAAGCTTGTGTACAAAAACATATACGGCCACATTACTACCCACGCCCTTCTGACAGAGAAACAAAGCGGCTATCGAAGGCACCATAGCACTGAACTACAGCTTCATTATTTAGCCCATAATTTATACAAATCTTTAGACTCTGGCCGCGATTTCACCGCTATCTATTTAGATATTTCAAAATATTTCGACAAAATTTGGCACAGGGGCTTATTACACAAATGCGAAAACGAATTCGGGATTTCAGGAAGACTTCTCAACTGGTTAAAATCCTACTTGAGTGACAGAACACAACGATTACACATTCGAAATAAATTTTCCATCCCACGTAAAATTAATGCCGGCTGTCCGCAAGGATCTGTTCTTGGACCATTGCTGGCTTTAATCTACCTAGATGGACTTTCGAATCGCACGCACAACGACATATTATTTTTTGCAGACGATACCTCATTATATGCCTCTCACACAGCAACGAACCTACTAACTACCCAACACACATTACAGCACGACTTGGACGAAATTCATAAATATGGTCAGGAGTGGGCCATTACATTCAACGCTGCCAAAACCATCCAACAAACATTTTCCCACAAAAGCCAACACCAACCACCAACACTTACATTTGGAGATGTCCCAATACCCATAAACGAAACACATAAGCACCTTGGCATGACTTTTTCAAAGGATATCCGTTTCCATGAACATGTGAACGAAATATTAAATAAAGTCAATAAAACACTCGGTCCACTGTACGCTATTGCACAACACCTTCCCCGACACGTTCTCGATCAAATATATAAAACATACATCAGACCGCACTTCGACTACTGTGACACCATCTACGACGGACATATCACAATTCAAGACGCGACAAGACTGGAGACACTGCAAAACAGAGCAGCTAGACTGACGACTGGGACGCTCTTTAGAACATCATCCGACAAATTACGAATCGAGCTGGGATGGGACAAGCTGACCACGAGACGACACATTCACCGCCTAACACTCTACCACAAATTAACTGCACCCGAACGTCACAACACACCCAGCTACATCACCGCCATCATGCCACATTCACGCGAACACGACACGAACAGGACACTAAGAAACGCAAACCATTACACCCTAGTTCAAACTCGCACTACGTCACACCAGCGCTCCTTCTTCACTCTCACCGGAAACCAATGGAACCAATTACCAGAAGCCACGAAACAGCTCCCTTATCCCGACTTAAAAAAACAGATTACACAGCAGTTAGGTATACCCAAGCCCCCCTTATATTATTCACATGGAACTAAAGCAAGCAACATTCTCCACACCAGATTGAGAACTGATATGTCCCAACTAAACGCCCATATGTTCATAATTCAGAAGTCAGACTCCCCGGTATGTCCCTGCGGGCACCCACAAGAAAACACAACACACTTTATCTTTTCATGCCCGATATACACTTGTCATAGAAACGAATTGATTAGCAACATATCCCAGAGTCTACACTACAACTTCACGCAGGAGTCCAGATCCATCCAATCACAAATCCTGTTGCACGGCACGAGTCTCAGTAGCGGTGGCGGCCGCGCGGTAGCCCGTCACTTCCAAAACTACTTGCAAAACTCTCACAGATTCACTGGTGTTTATTAAATCGTAGTCCTGTGCAGGCTCTGGTGGGTCCGCTCCTCCGGCGGGGCGCGCGATGTATGATCTGCTGCGCGCGATGACCGGTGATACGGCGGCGGTTGAGTTATTAGGTACCTGATGATATGTGTTAGAGTTGGCGCCTCGAGTCAAGCTCCCCAGCTTTTGCGCCAACTCTACCTTATGTATACCATATAAATATGTTATAAAACAATAAACATGTTGATGATGATGATGATGTTTTCGAATGTGGAGGGATTCACAAATTTGTCTGTGAGGATGGTCGCTAGTTTTTTTTTAAATCTCAACGGATAAGGGGATTTCTCCGCGTAGACATTGGTGAGCCGCTAGGAAATGATCTCCAATAGGTGTCTCAGAGGTTTTGTTTTTGGCAGTGAGGACGTGTTCATTAAAACGCAGTCTGAGTGGTCTTTTTGTTTCCCCTATGTAGGTCACATCTTTCCCTAGGCCCCACAGACGACGCATGAAATCTTATAAACTACCCCAATAGTTAAACATCACCGTTTAAGACCAGACTCGCACGCATTGCAAACACGTCCACCAGACGGACACTGGGGTTGTGAAAAGGCCAAACGAGTAAGACAGCTTTTCAGAGTGTTTGTGTTGCGCCACGCAACCCGCAAGTTAAAGTGAGATTGTTTAGCAATAGAGTTAACTTTCGCGCGCACACACTCGTCAATGTACGGCAAGGTCAGGTACCCGTCAAGTGACTTGTGCTCTTCTTTCTTCCTTTGCTGTCCTGGTTCATTCCGTCCAACGTTGCGAGGTCGTCCTTTCTGTGACTGGGCTACTTCCCGGTGCAGGCGGCGCACGAGCTGCTTTCTATAGCCATTTGCTTCGAATAACTCCTGAATTTTCTGACTAGAACGGGAGCTAGCAGCTGCATCCGAAGATAGTCTCATGGCACGACGAAACTCTGACCGGATTACAACATTCTTTGTAGTCATCGGATGTGAAGACGTTCTATGAATGATTATCCCAGGGTGGTTAGGCTTGATGAACAGTTCAGTCGAATACTTATAATTTGAGTCTAGTGTTACGAGAGTGTCCAATAATGCTACTTTTCATGAAGTGTTGGTATCTTCATGGGTGAACTTGATGGTGGGATGGATGGAGTTGAGATATTCAATGAATTCCAGAAGTTCTTCGAAGATACCAACACGTCAGGAAAAGTAGCATTCTTGGACACTCTCGTAACAGTAGGCTCAAATGTTAAGTATACGACTGAACTGTACAGCAAGCCTAGCCACTCTGGGATCAAACGTCTTCACATCCGATGACTACAAAGGAAGCTGTAATCCGGTCAGAGTTTCGCCGTGCCATGAGATTATCTTCGGATACAGCTGCTAGCTCCCGTTCTTGCCAGAAAATGCAGGAGTTATTCGAAGCAAATGGCTATAGAAAGCGGCGCGTGCGCCGTCTGCACCGGAAAGTAGCCCAGTCACAGAAAGGACGACCTCGCAACGTTGGACGGAATGAACCAGGACAGCAAAGGAAGAAGGAAGAGCACAAGTCACTTGGCGGGTATCTGACCTTGCCGTACATTGACGAGTGTGTGCGCGCGAAAGTTAACTCTATTGCTAAACAATCTCACTTTAACTTGCGGGTTGCGTGGCGCAACACAAACACTCTGAAAAGCTGTCTTACTCGTTCGGCCTTTTCACAACCCCAGTGTCCGTCTGGTGGACGTGTTTGCAATGCGTGCGAGTCTGGTCTTAAACGGTGATGTTTAACTATTGGGGTAGTTTATAAGATTTCATGCGTCGTCTGTGGGGCCTAGGGGAAGATGTGACCTACATAGGGGAAACAAAAAGACCACTCAGACTGCGTTTTAATGAACACGTCCTCACTGCCAAAAACAAAACCCCTGAGACACCTATTGGAGATCATTTCCTAGCGGCTCACCGGGGGCACCAATGTCTACGCGGAGAAATCCCCTTATCCATTGAGATTTTACCCAAAAAAATAGCGACCATCCTCACAGAAAAATGTGTGAATCCCTCCCCATTCGAAAACATAAACCTGTGCTGAACAGAAATGTTTCATCTTGACACATCATTTGACTGGTTTTAGAGGAGTGTTCGCTAAAAAGCAGTACTGACTTACATGTTTTTTTTTATTGTGATGAGTGTGTGTTATTAAAGTATAGGTACCATGTATGCTTATCACGTGTAAAGTGCAGGGAAACTGATGATGTGACCACTGGCTGGTTTTGGTGCGACGAATTCATTCATCTGTGCTTTATTACGAGCGAGCGCAAAGCGCTCGCTCGTCTTTTCGTGGTATTTGGGAAAAATCTGAATATGAGCGGCCCGGCCCGGCCCGGCCCGGCCCGACCCGTGGCGACGCTTTTGAGAAGCTCATATCTCTGCAACCACAAGTCCGATTGACAAGCTGACTTCTTTGCTGAACAGCCCTATCCAACCTACCCTGTTTGAGACCAGTGCAACGGCTGAGCCGATTGTGTGCAAATTTGGTGTGTGGTTAGGGACCCCTCAGCCGCCAATTTTCCACAAGTCAGGGGTGTGGTACCTCTGCACGTGCGCACGTGCACACCCCTATTTTATATCTCAGGAACGGCTGAACCGATTGCGTTCTAATGTGGTGTGTGGTTAGGGACTTCTCAGCCGTTGCCTTTCCACAAGTCAGGGGTGGAGTGCTTCTGCACGTGCGCACGTGCTCACCCCTATTATATATCTCAGGAATGGCTTAGCCGATTGTGCTCAAATTTGTGTGTGTTTAGGGACCTCTCAACCACCAGTTTCCCACAAGTCAGGGATGAGGTGCCTCTGCACGTGCGCACGTGCACACCCCTATTCTATATCTCAAGAACGG
>JAXIVJ010008307.1:0-25000 GCA_036785665.1 Chirona hameri
AACGCGAAACACGTCTACTTCGACCACACGGCAACTGGGCGTTGGCCCGTTGTTTACATCGTACTCGCCAAAGTTTCAATAAATTCAGGTCGTCTGACTTCCAGGACCAACAATCTTGAAAATGGTTGTCAGCCAATCAGCGGCGGCACTAGCCTAGACCACATTTTGCAAAGTATAAACTGAATTGCTTACAAACGGGTAAGTTTTTGGGGGAAATTACCTCAATAATTTAGACATTGCAATAACGGTCAAATATAATGGCTATCCTCAGTTCAAAACTAATACGAAAGGATGAAAACATTACTTTAAGAGCTTTTGCACTTTTCTCTTCCGGACATATATCTCTAGTCCTTTGTTAAAAAAACGCAATCTTCCACTCCCACCGTTCTCGACTGATGCCTTACAGGGCAAAATTGCTTTTATCCGCATTATTCGTCTCTTTATGAAGCCGGGCCTCTCTGAACCTAGCCCAGCTTCATCCACCCGTTCATTAGCCGCTCTTTACTCCACAGTGCCGCCCCTCAGGGAATCGACCGGCGTCCCCGCTCATCTCACGCCCCTCGGCTTCACTGCGCTCTCAACACAGCTCCCTCCCTCTCTCCTTCCCTCTGTTGTACTGTGTACAGCTGCGCTCTCAGCACAGCTCCCTCCCTCTCTCCTTCCCTTTGTTGTACTGTGTACAGCTGCGCGCCTCAACACAAACTCCCTCCCTCTCATCCTTCCCTCGTACTGGTACAGCTGCGCTCTCAACCCAACTCCCTCCCTCTCTCCTTCCCTCTTACTGTGTACAGCTGCGCTCTCAACACAACTAAGAATAACCTCCCTCTCTCCTTCCCTCTGGTACTGTGTACAGCTGCGCTCCTCAACACTACTCCTCCCTCTCTCTCCTCCCTCGTGTACTGTGTACAGCTGCGCTCTCAGCACAGCTCCCTCCCTCTCTCCCTTCCTCTGTACTGTGTACAGCTGCGCGCTCAACACAGCTCCCTCCCTCTCTCCCTTCCCTCTGTACTGTGTACAGCTGCGCTCTCAGCACAGCTCCCCTCCCTATCTACCTTCCCTCTGTACTGTGTACAGCTGCGCGCTCAACACAACTCCCTCCCTCTCTCTTCCCTCTGTACTGTGTACAGCTGCGCTCTCAGCACAGCTCCCTCCCTCTCTCCTTCCTCTGTACTGTGTACAGCTGCGCTCTCAACACAGCTCACTCCCCTCTCTCCTTCCTCTGTACTGTGTACAGCTGCGCGCTCAACACAGCTCTCCCTTCTCTCTCTCCTTCCCTCTGTACTGTGTACAGCTGCGCTCTCGGCACAGCTCCCTCCCTCTCTCCTTTCCCTCTGTACTGTGTACAGCTGCGCGCTCAACACAGCTCCCTCCCTCTCTCCTTCCCTCTGTACTGTGTACAGCTGCGCTCTCAGCACAGCTCCCTCCCCCCTCTCCTTCCCTCTGTACTGTGTACAGCTGCGCGCTCAAACACAGCTCCCTCCCTCTCTCCCTCCCCTACTGTACTGTGCTACAGCTGCGCTCTCAACACAGCTCCCCTCCCTCTCTCCTTCCCTCTGTACTGTGTACAGCTGCGCTCATCAGCACAGCTCCCTCCCTCCGCTCCTCCTCTCCCTCTGTACTGTGCGCAGCTGCGCTCTCAACACAGCCCCCCCCCCCCCCTCTCTCTCTCTCTCTCTCTCTCTTCTCTCCCTGTGCTGGCACTATTTCGCTATCGACAACAGCTCCCCGCCTCCCTATATCCTTCCTCTGTACCCTACTGGCCCACTGCTGCGCTCTCACACAGCTACGCTCCCTTCCCCTCTCTCCCTCCCCTCTACACCAAGCACACCACCGTACCGCGCCGTCCCGCGGCTGAACCCCCAGGGTTTACTCCGTCTCGCGCTGCACGCTCCGTCTGCCGTGGGGCGCATGTGACGGCGGACGGAGAAAGGGCTCGCCTCGGGGCCTCTCCCATCCGGCGACCCGCCCACGCTGCCCGGAATACTAGATGCATACTGATGTGGCTTTGATTGATGGAAGGCGGTATTATATCTGGTCGCTGGCAGGGATTGGCAGCGCTGTTTAGTAGACAAGTGGCCAATGTGGATCACCCCACACCATCCTAAGGCTGGTGTGGGGTGATCCGGTGGGGCGTGGGTGGCTGGGGATACCCCGCTTCCCTACGTCATGTCGTTTTTGGGATCGTTCTCCACGAGGGGGTATTATGTACCGTGCAGGCCCGTTGTAGTAGAACTGTGGGGATGCTGAGCGGGTGGTTTGCTGTCTGCTGATTCGGTGTGGGGATCACGTGCGTCCGGTGCAGTAGGAGTGCGCCGGGTCCTCCTGCCCCACCTCCAGGGACGCAGCGGCTTCGTGCCGTTGTTTGGTAACCCACGTGTGGCTGATAAGCGCTATCCACGGTCCATAATATGTAGCGGGGTATCTCGGCAGAAAGACGCGGGCGCGTCGAGCTCAGGGAGTCGGGAGGGCACAGTGCCCGACGGTCGGAACTCCGACAGCGGAGGTGGCGCCGCCCAGCGGTCGGCGGCGGAACCAGCCCGGAAGCAGTCTGAGCCGGCTGTTTGTTCCCGGCCAATTTGACCCGGGCGGGCAGTCTCTCGCTTTCCGCCGCAGACGGAGACGGCGCCCTTTGTCCAGCGGCAGGAACGCAGTTTGTCCACGTCAGACGCGGAAATGTACGATGTATGCTCACTGCCACTGACTGGAGCTTTCACTCTTAGACTGGCCTTCGAATGAAACTGCGTTAACCCTCGCCATACGGGGGAAGGGGGGGGGGGGGGTCCTAAAACGACCCCCTGTGGTTTTTCTTGCATAACTTTTACACCTGCGGCGAATCTTCCTGAAATTTTTAGTAGCTGAGTTTGCCAACAATATACGTATGTTGTAAAAATTTTCATTGAATTGGTTCAGTAGTTTGGAAGATAATGATGTTTTGATGACGTCATGTTGGTGGAAAAACGATAAATGTTTGGAAAATCGTAGAAAACAGGGTTTTGGAGCAAATTGCAAACACAATGAGAAAGATAGAAAATGGCATTTTCTTTACAATGGCCAATCTCGGATTTCCGAACTTTTGGTTTTTGACCCCCTAAAATTAAAAAAAACTTTTTTACAAATCACCACAAAATCAAAATTTGCAAAGATGTTAAAAAAACGGAATATATGCGAGGAGAAATGAGTATGGACAATATCCAAACCAAAGTTCAAAGCAAATATCTCTATTTTGACTGAGTGATGGCTCCCAAAGTGTAATAAACTGACGTCATTTTTTAATAACTTTTTTGTAACTTTTTTTGACCAGATACGAACAAATAATTACCTTTTCTGTATTTCTGAGACAAAACTGGTCTAGGAACATGCTTTTTATTTACATTTATCAATTTCTAATTTTGAGAGGTTTTTCTGACAGAACAAAATCGCTGTTTCTGGACGTGGTCGATCCGAGGTCATTCACTTGACCTGGAAGGTCACCTGTTGACTCGAAACCTAAAAATGGCATACCGTTAGATTCCAAACATGACAGGCAACATGATGGTTCTTACCGCGTTGCTCTATGTTGCTTGGTGTGGAAGTTAACAGGGTGTCTTTTTTAGGACCCCCTCCGTAGGGGCGAAGGTGGAGAAAGCTCCCGTAGGGCGAGGGTTAAAGGAAATTGTTGACCCTTGGATTTGTTTTTTCTTAACACGATTTGATTATATTTTAAAATAAAATGTATTTTATGTGTCAAAAATGGTCACGCATCGCGCCGATTGCAGGCCAGGAGGTCGTAACTTATTCATTTTATCAAAACTGTAATGCATTACTCTCTGAGTCAGAGTCCTGACGTCACGCGAATGAAAAAAAAATGCTCAGCCAATCAGATTCAAAAGTAGTCGCGTAAGGATAGACTCGCATTCGAGAAGTGCCAACCGGCGGCCGGTGGTTCGCTTGCTAGCACCAGCTGCAAGCTGATTGGCTGATGGTATAGCCTGTGCCCAGGCCATCGTCAGCACCGCATTCTTTCGTCAGCACCGCATTCCTTCGCCCAAAAAACAAACAAATATATTCGGCTGGATCGAGTCTTCTCAGTCAAGAAAACTTGCAGATAGGGGTTTCCCAACACGGGCTACAAAACTGCTATCTCAGTTCAAAACCCCATGTTGAAGGTGAACTATTTCCATTAATGAGAGCAGAACTGAGGAAATGAAGCAGAAACTCGCCAATTTTGTCAGATCGTTGTATCATTGGACAGTCGAATGTCAAACCGGTAGCGATGCTTATCCGAGTTGTTTCTGCTCTTGCAGCCCGAAACACAGTGATGTCAACTATTTTTCAATAGCCGTTTTCATGGAATGATTATTGCGCTGAAAAGATTCTGAAAAGTTTCTGAGTAGTTTGAACAAGTTTTGGTTATAACAGTCTTAGCATAACAGTCTTAAGTATAAAAGTCTTGTGAAAGTCTTAAAACGGTTCGTTTATAACTTTTATAAGACTTGTATACTTAAACCTTTTATACCAAAACTTTAAAACTTTTCAGAAACTTTTCAGAAATTTTCAGAATCTTTTCAGCGCAATAATCCTTCGTGAAAACAGCTAATATTATATATTATCTTAACATGGCGTCGTCGTCAAATATAACTCATCCATTGCGCGAACGGCACATGCATACAAATGACGTATAGTCTGAACAGTGAATTCAGGGAACGTGAGACCTGGTGACCATCCCATTACTGTTACCTTATTCTGCGTTTCATCGCTGGAGAATGAACTCTAATCTGTGCATCCGTCCGTGAAACAGAACTGCGACACTTACCGAAAAACTGTCCCCGAAGGCCAATGCAATTAAACCGGTACGATGTTTCCCCCATACACAAATTGTGGTTTATTCCCTGTGGCGTCTAATAGGTTTTATCTGGTCGACGATCGCTGGGGCTGGGATGGCGGCACGCGACCTATCGTGTCCCAGGCTGCAATCCGAGTTGCATAATTGATGATGTCCAAGTGTTGGCACTGCTATGAAAGAGCTTCCACGCCAGGTCTTGGTGGACATGTGGAGTTGCCAGGCTCTCAGAGCTCCGGTGGACATGTGGGAGTTGCCAGGCTCACAGAGCTCCGGTGGACATGTGAGAGTTGCCAGGCTCCCAGAGCTCCGGTGGACATGTGGGAGTTGCCAGGCTCACAGAGCTCCGGTGGATATGTGTGGAGTTGCCAGGCTCACAGAGCTCCAGTGGACATGTGGCAGTTGCCAGGCTCACAGAGCTCCGGTTGACATGTGGGAGTTGCCAGGCTCACATTGTGGGCTCCAGTTGATATAAGGCGGAGGGGCACACATTGTTTTTGTTTGCGTTCGGAGTGAATGGAACATTTTTATATGATTCTGATTATTGTAGATTTATTTTGCTTCTCAGTTTTAGTGTTTCACATTTCAAAATATGGCAAACACTTTAACACGCGCACTGGGGGACCTCTGAGAATTACACGCACTGGAGGAGGCGGATTCCGCCCCCCCCCCCCTTCTAAGATCCCGGCCCCCATAAGAGCCACAACAACGAAATTTGTAGGGTAGAGAGGTGTTGTGGGATCTCTGTTTTGTGACAATTGCATGATCCTAGTGCAATATCTTCAAGGTCAAATGAGGTCAAATATGCTCAATTTTGTTTGTTATGCGCTCCATGGCTTGACACTGTTATGGAACGCAGTGATTGCATGTATGTACCCAGAAATGGGTTTAATGATGTGTTGGAAAGTCTAATGATATAATAGGCATGATAGAAGTTGCATTTGACCTCAGGTCATTTACATAGCAACATTTCACTGCGGTCATTTAGGAGACATTTTATTTTGTTTTACTTTTATGGCCTATCACTCAAAAAGTGTTTGGCCGATTTTTATTTTTCTTCCTTTAAACGACGCGCCATTCATTTGTTAGCAGGTACATAATCTACAGGCACGTAGCAAGGATTTCGTCCAGGGGGGGGGGGCGGCGCCTCGAAAGGGCCCCTTCCCGAGCGTTGAAAGGGCCCCTTCCCAAGCGTTGAAAGCCCCCCCCCAAAAAAAACGCATGAAAAGGCACGTTACAAGGCTGGAAAATGCGGTATGACAGGTATGGCATGGGCCATACCAACGTTTAGGAGCTGGAGTTAGCAAACTGCCACATCAACTTTGGAACCAGCGACACGAATTTGGAATCAGCTATACCAACTTGGAATATTTGTTAAGCTCAAGACCTGGAACTCTTAAACAAATTGCGCCGAGGAGCGTCGCGAAAATTTTGAGTATTATGCCCTGGGTTGCTTTCTCATCAATGCGTCGCATTGCGTATGGTGCGGACCTCTAAAATTGTTATATTGTGCGTTTAAAAGTGCGTTTAAAAGTGCTAAAGTGAACTATTTTGCCCAATAATATTGGAAAGTAGCAACATAACACATAAATGCGCCGAGAAACTGACCGATTTTTTTTCCTAACCCGCATATAATTGAATTTGTAGTTAAATTGCGCCGCGGAGCGGTGCGAAAATTTTGAGTTTTATTCCCTGTACAACTGTATTCTTACCTTTGAAAGGCACAAGGTCCT
The DNA here is from genome assembly GCA_036785665.1 of Chirona hameri. Classification (NCBI taxonomy): domain Eukaryota; kingdom Metazoa; phylum Arthropoda; class Thecostraca; order Balanomorpha; family Balanidae; genus Chirona; species Chirona hameri. The sequence continues at coordinate 6,553 of JAXIVJ010008307.1, forward strand.
TCAGATCGTCTAGGGGCCCCTCTGACCTTTTCTACGCCCTTTTGACCTGTTCAGGGACTCATCTGGGATCCGCGAAGCGAAAAGACATGATGTGGAGTGGGTGATGTATATATAATACAAAGAGGGCTTACTCTATAGGAAAAAATAAAATCGGATCTTTCGGGTATATGGTAGCACCCTGACGAAGGGTGTTTCAATATACCCGAAAGCTCCGCTTTTAATATTTGTATTGTGGAGTAAGTCCTCTTTGTATTTAATCTTCATCTGGGATCTCTACGTACTTTGACCCTTCCGGTCTCACCAGAGACTCCTCACTCCTCTGACTTTCCAAGAAGCCCCTCTTGTGTGTCAAGGGGCCCATTCGGTCTGTTCAGAGGTCCTTCCAACCTGGCCAGGGACTGCACTGGCTGCTTTGTCGCCCTGCCGACATGCTCAGGGGCAGGGGCGGCGGATTGCGGGGCGCAGGGTACTCAAAATCCCCCCCCCCCTCAAATGAAAATCCTGGGGAGGGGAAGGGTCATGTTGCCCCCAGATTGAGCAGGCTAAAATCTGGGGGGGGGGCAAAACTACCCTTTGCCCCCCAGGATTTTCGACTGGGGGGGATTTTGGGTACCCTGCCCCCGCAATCCGCCGCCCCTGCTCAGGGGCCCCTCCGACCTGCCCAGGGGCTCCTCCAGTCTGGCTAGGAACTCATCCGGCATGTTTAAGGGCCTTCCGACCGGCCCAGAGACCCTTTCGGTCTAGCCAGGGGCCCCTCTGACTTGCACAGGAGCCCCTCCGATCGGCCCAGCGACTCTTCTGGTTGGCCTGCGCTGGCTGCTTTGTCGCCCTCCCGACATGCTCAAGGGGCCCTCCAACCTGCCCTGGAGCCCCTCCGTGCTGTCCAGGGGCCACTTCGGCATGTTCAGGGGCTCTTCATACCCGCCCAGGGGTCCTTTCGGTCTGGTCAGGGGCCCCTCCGATCTGCGCAGGGGCCCTTCTAACATTCCAGGGGCCCTCTGGTCTCTCCAGGGGCCCTTTAACCTTCTAAGGGGCCCTTCTGATCTAGCAAGGGACTGCGCTGGCTGCTTTGTCGCCTTGCGATATGCTCCGAGGGCCCTCCGACCTGCCCTGGGGCCCCTCCGTGCTGGCTAGGGGCTCATTCAGCATGATGTTCAGGGACCCTTCTGACCCACCTAGGGGCCCTTTCGGTCTGGTCAGGGCCCCTCTGACCTGCACAGGGGCCCTCTTAACTTCCCAGGGGCCCTCCAACCTGCTCAGGGGCCCCTCTGTGCTGGCTAGGGGCCCCATTCGACGTGTTCAGGGGCCCCATTCGACGTGCTCAGGGGGCCCTCTGACCCGCTCAGGGGCCCTTTCGGTCTGTCCAGGGGCCCCTCTGACATGCACAGGGCTCTTTTGAACGTCCAAGGGGCCCTCTGGTCTTTCAGAGAGGGCCCTGGTAGCCCTAAAGGGCCTCTGGAGTCCTCTAAACTCTCTAAAGACCACGCTTCGTGTAGTAAAGAGCCTATGATACCGCGCTTCGCGCGGTCTCGTCGACCCTTTTCGGCGCGCTGCGCGCGCCGAAAAGGGCCCTCGCGCGCCAAAAAAGGCCCTCCTGGCCTCCAGGGGGGGGGGGGGGGGGGCCGCCCCCGCCGCCCTCCCTTTGGCTACGTGCCTGATAATATATGATGCATATTGACCGGTAAAATTAGGAGGTATTTACAACAACAACAAAAAAGACAGGAGAGGTGGGAGGATTTCGCTCCCCCTCCAGTGCGCTTGTTAACGTTCACCACTAAATTGTGAAGGTGAACTGAACTTTCGGGATCGGGTTGTGACATAGTGTCCACGAAACAAACTGTACTTAGCGAAATACTCTGGTCCCATAAATCTATTCATTCAAAAGGCCAGCCTAAATTTTCAAAGAGAAAAAGTGGCCATATAACAGGACTTCGAACAATGAAACGACCACAGTCCACATCAGTACTATACAATGCATGCCGTGTTGATATTTCATACGAGTATTTCTATCATATCTTTCCAAACATCTGTTTGATGCCAGTCTGAATTTCGGCATGCGCAGGTCGGAATTTCGGCATGCATTGTCAGTTAGGCCCTGTGTGGCCTAACTGACAATTGTGGCTAGTTACAATTCAATAAAGAAAACAGCAATTGCTTGTTAAAAAATTCAACTGAGGCAAGCATGGGAGGTACCAAAATGTCTACTTGAGTTAAACTAAGCAATTATTATTCTGGTCTTCCTATGTTAGGTATTCACTCCAATCAGCAGAACCAAAAATGCGTGCTGCATTTCAATTTGAGTTAACCCGCGTCGTGCCGGGGGGTTAGATCCCCTCCTCTCAGGTTTTTCGAGGATAGCGGAAAAACGGCGGCGTGCATCGCCGCCTTTTTTGGCACAGCTGTTTGTGCATCAATTGTCCACATTATGTTTTTTTTAATCCTCGGGTCATCTCAGGTCAAGTTACCAGACCAGGTCACGTGACCCCACCTCCAAAAAACTTGTGGTCGTACCACAGTGACAGTTTTTGGATGATCGGTTTTTCACTTACAAGATTTCATTAGGTCATACATATCTACAATTCGTTTATCTTGGATTTTTTATATCAGCGACCTAAGTGCTCTTTCTCATAAATAATTTTCACAATCTTACTGCTGTAGTAGAATTGTATTTTCAAGTTTACTACTTACTACTGTCGCGTGTTTCATAAAGCGTAGTACATTGTACTGTTGTAGGTTAGTAAAAAAAAACATATTAGTAATCTGCTACGTGAAAGAGAAAACAAGGACTTTATCAATTGCTGTGATATATTGGTAAAATGAAGCGAAATACGAAAAATAAGGCTAATATTTTTCAAAGGAAATATATCATTGTATGAAAACGAAAACAACACACCTAAAGAAGAAACGAAACAATTGAAAATAGCCAAACTTAAAAGGTAGTAGTCAAGAACATTACTAAAGGAGATGACCTTGGATTGCTGCACAAATGAAATACACAGTGTGATGCACCGCGAATTGAGGTTGTTTTTGGCTTCTTGTCGCTTTTTACTTCATTCATTGGAGGATCCAGACCGGTGGTTGGGGGGGGGGGGGGGAGTCACTGGTGGTTGGGGGGGGGGGGGGGGGACACGGGTGGTTTTGGGGGGGGGGGGGGAATTCCAAAAAGTCATACAATTCTGAAAACTAATTGGATTTCGCTTGCTTATACATTGATAGCTGATTTAAAACTAACTTTTCTTAGTAAAAGTTGCTTAGATTTTCTTCTATATCAGGAAATGTGTCATTTTTTCTCCAATTTCAGACGTTGTTTGTTTGGGAGGGGGACCCCTGGATCCACTAATGCTGGCAAGTCATTTCAGATAATAAAGTCATGAGATGTGCAACATTTATGTTGATTGAAGAAACCATAAATTATGTTGTGCTTCAAATGGATCATAATTACATAATTACCATATATTTATTATATTTATTTATTTATATCATAATTACCTGCTTATGATGATAACGTTAAGTAGTAATCTAATTGCCAAAATCATGCCAACATTTCTACCAAACATCACTGCTACAGCCGTACAGCGAAAAACTCACCTAAATGATTCAGACACATCCCACGTCATGTTGATCCGTTCTCTAAATATTCGTCTGTTTCTTCTCTCTCTTCTCTCATCTTCCATACCGTTCACGAGTGTAGGGCGGTTGTAGAGTATACGAGTATAGGGCGGTAGGTATAGGGCGAGGTAAAGATTGGCTGGTTCATAAGTTTTTACTACGGAATGGGGCATGTGTTTATGTGGTAGTAGAGTTGTATTTTTTTACAATTATACTACAGTCGGAAAATCAGCTGACCATTATGAAACAGAAGGCGTCAATTTGCTTACTAACTAGTAGTAACATAGTAGAGTTGTAAAGTTGTAAAGTCTCGAGTGTAGTAAGTAGTAGTTTTTGCTTTATGAAACACAATTTTACAACTTTACTACACAATCTTACAACTATACTACTGAATTGTTCTACCAAACGTTTATGAGAAAGAGCACTGGTCGGGTCAATTTCGTGACCTCCCCATTATAAGTCAGCGGGGAAATATTCAAATGCTTCTTAATCCAAGAATACGCAAGATAGCGGTCTAATGTCTTCTGGATCATGTTATTGTAGGCCATTCTTGATGACCTAGGTGCCATTTGTGTTCATTGAACCCTACAGGGTCAGCCAAGATCATACGAGGTCGCCAACAGTTGTATGTCAATAACTCTCGCCATAATGACGATAGAGAAGTGAAACTGACACCAATGTGTTTGTCTCGTTGAGGCACGTCTTCCCATATGCAACATGACTACTTGGGTCACCACTTAACCTTGACCTGAGGTCAAATTTTGAAGTTGATTTAATCTGATCAACACTAACATTAATCGAAGCGCCTTGACGAGAAAAACACGATGGTGTCAAAATTATTGCCTTCTCGTCATTAGATCAAAGCTATTCGTGAAAAACGGTTTGGTAAAAATAGCCTTTTTGACATTTAATGAGCTTTGGAGCCTAAACTTGACCTGAGATCAAATCTGAGGACATCTTACCGATTGCATGTTTTAAGAGATTTCCATTGCTGTTTTCCGTTTGTTCTTAGACATCATAGTTCCTGTGATATCTGGGGGTTTCTGGAGCGAAGTCCTAAAACTAGACAATCTGACCTTTGATGACCTCTGGTTGGTGACCTCAATATTGACTTGAGGAAAAACATATTCGATGTAACGTCGAATGTGCTCGTCGAGAGCTTTCAAACGGCGTTTTCAGCGTCTTTCTAGCCCTTTTAATTTTCGAGTTAGAGAGGGAGGTGTCTAAACCCCCATCCCCTGGCACGGCGAAGGTGGCGCCGAGCACCGGCACGGCGAGGGTTAAAAGAGACGGAGCGTCCTGACACCTTTTAGTTCATGATAGTCACGAGTCACCTTTTTGGCATAATTGGTCAAAAGTAAGTTATTTGTTTTAGCTTGACTTGAATACGCTAACGCACACACGTGCAGATCCAATAGGCGAAGTTGTGCCAATACAACTTTCAGTTAAAACTTAGCTATAGTTTGTGGTTTACAAAATAGAATATGATATGCTGCCAGATTCAAATTTCAACACGTTGTGACTGTCGCATGTTCCTGTACAACAATGATTCTGGAATAGGGAGTGCTTACCCCACTTGGGGTAATTGAGCCTTCGAGCTAGGGCAATACCGACTGAGCAGCTAAGGGAGAAATATGCTGATTCGTTTGCAATGGCTGATTCGTTTGATTCGTTGGCGAACAATACACGCACTTCTATCCCAGTTTCGGTTTCACTGTCACAACATAATCGCAAAGCGCAGCGAAAACCAATTAATCCTAAATGATGTTCAACTTTGTATTACGGTTTACGTGTTGCTATACATTGGGAGCCGCTGCTTTCGGCTACGAGCGACAGTATATATTTATATTTATATTCCTGTCCCTAGATGGCACTAGTAGTAAACGCCTGAAGTTATGCTGTACCGCATAGCTTGACGCCGAGAACAGCGGTCTGCGTAATGCGGGAGGGGTAGCGAGTCATTCTGGTCATTCTGTCATTCTGTCATTATGTCATTCTGTCATTCTGCCATTCTGGTCATTCTGTCATTCTGTCATTCTGTCATTCTGTCATTCTGGTCATTCTGGTCATTCTGGTCATTCTGCCATTCTGTCATTCTGTCATTCTGTCATTCTGTCATTCTGTCATTCTGCCATTCTGGTCATTCTGGTCATTCTGGTCATTCTGGTCATTCTGTCATTCTGCCATTCTGTCATTCTGTCATTCTGGTCATTCTGGTCATTCTGTCATTCTGTCATTCTGCCATTCTGTCATTCTGTCATTCTGGGGAGAGGGTAACTAGTGGGAATTGAACCCCGACCACCGGTGAATGAGGCGGGAATCTTACTTCTGAGTCCTGCGCCAGTTTGCTGCCCTTGTAAGCTAACTGGTGTTGTTGTTATGGACAAATACCATATCCTCTTGTGACCAAGGCGCCAATTGTCTCGCATCTTAGAGCGAGTCTTCAGTTTGTCGAGTCGTCGTTATACGCGCCAAAGCCGACGTCCCGTGTAAGCTAATTACACCGCCCCGGTGTGTCAGAATCGGCCCAACCTGTCGTGCCTGCAGGATACCTGTGCTTCCACCTACACAGGTGTCGGTCGCCGTCTGCGGCGGAGCGCTCTGAGCCGACTGACGTGATGTGTTCAGTCACGTCAGGTGATGTGATCTGTAACGACGTGACGTGACGTGATGTGTGACGTGACGCGGTGTGGTGTAGCGACATGACAACTGGTACCAGCCCTTACCGTCATCAGTACAGGTGACACGTCAGCTGATCCCATCTTCCATAAGCTTGAAGTTAACATTGAAGTTACCTTGCCTATGTAGAATCCCGACATCCATATGTAACACCTTCACCGCCATTTTGCGATGAGCTGTTTCAAAAGTTAGCTCGATGGCATGGACCCAAACCTCGATGTTGTTTCCTGTGGCGGTAGTTAGACCGTGACCGGGAGATATTTATTACTGGTGGTCTGGCTCAGCCTCCCACGCGGGGTCGACCGATCCATACCGGTAGCGACGTACGAGAAAACTTCGGCCGTATAGGGCCGACGTGACTGGCGGGGAGCGGAACGTTAAGACTTAAGGGGCTGTTCTGCCGTTCAGAGGGCCGGCACCAGTCACTGGCCATCACAGTCTATTGACAGGGGACGCTGGCTGCAGACTTCGCGGCCGCGACAGTCAGGCGCGGTCTTTGTAAGGCAGCAGACACATGTCTAAAACGTGTCGCTTATATTTCCATCCATATATTTCCATGGAACATGTTTTATCCGCAGTTCCCTAGGGCCAAGACCTAAGCTGTAAAACGAAACTTTCTGTAGATGTTGTTTTGGTGCCGACGTTGTTTCTCTGACTTTAACGTATACTTTGTTCATCGTTTTCCGAACCTGGGCTGCATACCAAAGTCGCTTCTTTCTCCTTTTCACTTTCCCCTTCTTTGTTACTCTTCCTTCCATCACCGAGTCTAGTTTCTAGTCCGTCCAGCTATGCGGAACAACTGTCGACACTGCGCGCTGTCTCGTCGGGCTCGGTGGCGGCTCGGCGAGGCTGGCGAGCGAGGCGAGGCTGGCGCAGGTGCGGCGGACGGCTGATGAGGACCATTGCCGCTGTCAGCACCTGTCGAGCCACCAGCTGTCGGGGTCGGACGTGCGGCGGGACAGCATCGACGGCACTCCTCCCGGCACGACACGGCACGACACGGCACGACACGACACGGCACGGCACGGCACGGCACGGCGCGGCGCGGCACGACACGACACGACACGACACGACACGACACGACACGACACGACACGACACGACACGACACGACACGACACGACACGATACGGCACGGCACGGCACGGCACGGCACGACACGGCACGGCACGGCACGACACGGCACGGCACGGCACGGTACGGTACGGCACGACACGGCACGCCACGGCACGGCACGCCACGGCACTGCACGGCACGGCACGGCACGGCACGGCACGGCACGACACGACACGACACGACACGACACGACACGACACGACACGACACGACACGACACGACACGACACGATACGATACGATACGATGCGACACGGCACGGCACGACACGACACGGCACGACACGACACAACACGACACGACACGGCACGGCACGGCACGGCACGGCACGGCACGGCACGACACGGCACGACACGACACGACACGACACAGCACGGCACGGCACGACACGGCACGGCACGACACGACACGACACGACACGACACGACACGACACGACACGGCACGGCACGGCACGGCACGGCACGGCACGGCACGACACGACACGACACGACACGACACGACACGACACGACACGACACGACACGACACGACACGGCACGGCACGGCACGGCACGGCACGGCGTCTGGTCAGGTCAGATACACTGGGGAGCCAGCTGAGTTGCCTCTGAACACTCCGGAGGCTGTGCAAATGCTCGCCGACCGCCAGACACTTTGAACAGTGAACATTATGCAAATGTTCACCGACTGACAGGCGAGATGCCGCAAAACACTCTGAAAAATGCTCCGTCAATGGGATGGAAATGAGCTGAAGTGGCCCAGTTGAAAACAAAAACACAGATTAGGTGCGTGTCTCCCCGGCTGTTGGAAGACATAAAATCACGCAAATACGACGTTAACTCCACAACAGCGATCACTACCGTGCATTGCAGCAACTTCGACAGACGTCACGCGGGGCCTCGTCTACCGAGTCACAAACCAACTGTCTGATCTGAGCGTCACAGCTGTCTGCTCTGAACGTCACATACCAGCTCGGACTAGCTGGGCCGGTCGTGGCAGCCCAGCGGCTGCCTGACCGCTGTCGGTCGGATGTCTGCTGAAGCCCGACGGTGCCTCTCAGACGTCTCAGACAACTCAGACAATTGAGGGGGAGAAGGGGAGGGGAGGGTAGGGGGGATGTATACGAACCGAGGGAAACACACGCCGGCGGCTAAACCGGAGAGGAGAACGAAATAGAGATGACAAAAATTGATTCACCCGCTGGCACTGGGGACGGCCGATCAGGGAGGCTTTGTGGTTACCGCGGAGGATTCGATAAGACATTTCTTGTTAGATAGGGTTTAGTATTTCAAGCGACGAAGGCATAGGGAGTGAGGGAACTAAAACGGGGACATTGTCCGGCTAGGATTCGTTGTGAAAGCGAGTAGAAAGTTGATAATTCCCGCAGTACAATAGGTTTACAAAGAAACTTGTGTGATACTTTGTTTTGAGATGAATTCAAGGAACGTATCCCAATTTCAAGGCTAGCCCGAACTAAACTGGATTGAACTCGATTGGACGATTTCGAAGAACTGGGCGGGGTACCCATGGGTACATCCGGCACTAGGCGAGCTACAATCCACTAGCTGTCCTGCCAGATACAGACTCAGTGGTACTGACATGGACTGGCCCGTTGTAGGCCTGGCCAGGAACAGGATTTCTATTTGTATTTCTAGCTATGAAAAATAATGATGACTATGGGAATTGCCCACTATCATTGTGCTTGACTCTACGGACTTCTCCGATTTGAGGACACTGTACTGCTAAGGGAGGATGGTTTTAGTAACAACCAACAAATATGACATTTTGCCTCTCAACTTTTGTTTAAACAAAACTTCAGCCATGATGATGTCACACATTGTGTCGTTCCAGGGCGGGCTCAGTGGGCTCCGACCACGGGCGGATACAGGAGGGTCCGGCGCGGGACCAGCCGGACCCGGACGCCATCAAGATGTTCGTGGGTCAGATGCCGCGGCACATGGACGAGAACGACATCCGCGCCATGTTTGAAGAGTACGGTCCCGTCCACCAGATCAACGTGCTGCGCGACAAAATCACCGGACAAGGCAAAGGTCAGTGGCTAGGTCAGAGGGAAAAGCGGAGATCAGTGTCAGGTCACAGAAGAGGGAAGACTTCAGTTGTCAGGTCACAGAGCAGAGAAGAGGTCAGTGGTCAGGTCACGGGGCAGAGAAGAGGTCAGTGGTCAGGTCACAGGGCAGAGAAGAGGTCAGTCAATGACTCTGGTCAGGCTACAAGTCTAAGGGTCGGTTAGCGATATGTGAGGACCTTGCGCACTGGTAGGTAGTTTCAAAGGCGGTATGGTTTTGAAGGCGTTAGTGATCTGTCCCTGAACTCGTTGACATGTTGACCCAGTCGACTTTTGGTGAAGATGGTTCAGAATCGTATTGTATCATTTACTGCTCATAACCAACATCCTATATCACCACAAAACACCGTCATAAAATAAAGGCCATGATAACTAACCTTCTCAGGCGCGGATGCAGAATTCTTCCCAGGTGGAGGTGCGGTAAAGGGTGTGATGTTTATGGCCGATCAAAATGCGTGGGTACAAACATCTTTTGTCGGTACTTTCAGATTTTCGGTCTTTTTGGTAACGAATAGAGTGATTATGAAGCATGTTGCACAATTTTTATGAATATTTGACAGCTTTTCGTTGAATTTATCGGCCTTCAGGGGAGTGCGCGCGCTCCAGCGCCACCCCCTAAATCCGCGCCTACTGCTACAACCAGCATTTCACACACACACACACACACGCACACACACACACACACACGCGCACACCCACACCCACACCCACACCCACACCCACACCCACACCCACACCCACACCCACACCCACACCCACACCCACACCCACACCCACACCCACACCCACACCCACACCCACAACCACACCCACACCCACACCCACACCCACACCCACACCCACACCCACACCCACACCCACACCCACACCCACACCCACACCCACACCCACACCCACACCCACACCCACACCCACACCCACACCCACACCCACACCCACACCCACACCCACACCCACACCCACACCCACACCCACACCCACACCCACACCCACACCCACACCCACACCCACACCCACACCCACACCCACACCCACACCCACACCCACACCCACACCCACACCCACACCCACACCCACACCCACACCCACACCCACACCCACACCCACACCCACACCCACACCCACACCCACACCCACACCCACACCCACACCCACACCCACACCCACACCCACACCCACACCCACACCCACACCCGCACCCGCACCCGCACCCGCACCCGCACCCGCACCCACACCCACACCCACACCCGCACCCGCACCCGCGCGCACGCACGCACGCACGCACACACGCACGCACGCACGCACCCGCACACACCCGCACACACACGGCTCTTCCCCGTTTAAAGCTCGTCAGACCCTGGCTCGTCCCCGTTTAGAGCTCGTAAGACCCTGGCTCATCCCCTCCAGAGTTCGTCAGACCCTGGCTCGTCCCCTCCAGAGCTCGTCAGACCCTGGCTCGTTCCCGTTTAACAAAGCTCGTCAGACCCTGACTCGTCCCCCTCCAGCGCTCGTCAGACCCTGGCTCGTCCCCCTCCAGCGCTCGTCAGACCCTGGCTCGTCCCCCTCCAGCGCTCGTCAGACCCTGGCTCGTCCCCGTTTAGAGCTCGTCAGATCCTGGCTCGTCCCCGTTTAGAGCTCGTCAGACCCTGGCTCGTCCCCGTTTAGAGCTCGTCAGACCCTGGCTCGTCCCCTCGAGAGCTCGTCAGACCATGGCTCGTCCCCGTTTAACAAAGCTCGTCAGACCCTGGCTCGTCCCCCTCCAGCGCTCGTCAGATCCTGGCTCGTCCCCCTCCAGCGCTCGTCAGACCCTGGCTCGTCCCCGTTTAGAGCTCGTCAGATCCTGGCTCATCCCCGTTTAGAGCTCGTCATACCCTGGCTCGTCCCCCTCCAGCGCTCGTCAGACCCTGGCTCGTCCCCGTTTAACAAAGCTCGTCAGACCCTGGCTTGTCCCCGTTTAACAGAGCGGACAGCAGCGGCCGTCCCGATCAGTGCTATGTAGTTAGTATCACGGCTGTGGCGCGGTGGAACAGATCTCACCGTGGGACCGTCCTCGGTGGCCGCGCTCGATCTGTTTCGGCCGGGCGGCTCTCCCGATTGAGGTGCTGCCGGCTGCTGCTGGAATCGGACCGCCGGCCTCGACTCGGGACTGGCACGACCTCTCCCGCGCACCGATGATGGAGCTATCAATCCGCATCAGCGGCGGCGGCCGGCTGAGCTGAGCGGCCCTTCATTACCAGGGGTCACTTAAGGTCACCTGAAGTCACCTGAGGTCACCTGAGGTCACTTGAGGTCACCTGAGGTCACCTTAGGTCACCTGAGGTTACATTATGTTACCTGAGGTCACATGAGGTCACCTGAGGTCACCTGAGGTCACCTGAGGTCACCTGAGGTCACCTGAGGTCACATGAGGTTACATGAGAGAGCTCCCTGGCTGGAGCTGAGACCGGGAGGGACAGATGGGTACCGCAGAGCCGGATCTGGGAGCTGCGACAGACGGTCAACTCAGGACGGAGCTTAAAGCGGGAGCCGGAGCCGGAGCCACAACAGACGGTCATCTCATAGAGCCGGAGTCGAGGCTGGAGCTGCGACTCACGGTGATCTGAGAGGAGCCAGGGCCACATGAAACGGTCAAACTCAGAACTCATCGGACCGGAGCTGGAGTTGTAGCAGACGATCAACTCAGAGCCGGAGCCGCAACAGACAGACGGTCGCCCTGCAAAGTTGACCGTTGCTCATTCTGGCCCTGTCCGTCGTACACATGGTCACCACTGAGCGCCTGGAGCCATGACTCTTAAGTCCTAACTCCTAAGCCTTGAATCCTGACTTCTGAGCCTTGAGTCCTGACTTATTAACCTTGAATCCTGACTTCTGAGCCCTGAGTTATGAGTGACTCCTGAGTCCTGAGTCCTGAGTCCATGCATCCTGCTCCGCCAGCCACACATACCATCACGTGGTTGCACGTGGCACCGCGTCTCTGTGTACAGCTGCCGCCCTGATCAACAGTCGACTCAGCCGCCGCCGCCACGTATCGTACGACCGTCGCATGAAGCACTGGAGCCGCCACTCCGCGGGCCAGTGACAGCCGAAGAGCGGCAATGAGGGCCGACAGCTCTCCGATCTGTATTCGGCTGCCTCGCAGCCCAGCCGCTCCGCTCGTTCCTTTTGTTCTAATGAAAGTGCCGGCGCCGGGTCCCCGGAGAGGCCGTTCAGATGGGTGCTGACTGCCGATTGGTGCTCTGTTGCGTCCGGCGGGCGGTTACGTTAACGGTCGCTTGGATCGGCTCCAGGGTGGGAGAGTGTCCCGTGTGGGTGGCGTCCGCTGTCCGTCGCCGGCCACCCGAGACAGAACAGCTGGTATTGATGGGTGTGGTTAAATCGCGGTGGGATTTGACACTGGACGGCGATGGAATCCGACACTGAGCGTAACGTTTGGTGTTACTCGGGCGAAGATAATCATAAACTAAGTACAAAGGAATAGAATCCTTTGGCTTCTTGGCAATGTTGAACTCCAGTTTTCAGACGTCTTAGTTGAACGCTATTGAATGACTGGCAATCATTACCCCCTCCCCTGGTAATCATGATTATACTCTTGCTCTAAGCACAGTTCATCGGCATTCGGCCAGCGGAGCGACGTCACCGCCCGAACTGTGGGAGAGACGTCTTATCCTCACATCCGGCCCCTGCCGAGGTCAACGGAAGACCGACAAGGGTCACGATTAGTCAAACACGCACGTACTGACGCACGCACACACGCTCACATGTGCGCACGAATAACACAGACACACATGCGCGCACAAGCACACGTAAGGCTTCCGCTACTACTGATGAGTATCTTAGCCCTATTCCTTGCGGAGGGGGACAGATGCTGCCCCTCCCAGTGGTTTTTCGCATGCTGCTCCTAAACTACTGGAGCTAGCGTCTTAAAATCTTCTGAATTTTCCCAAAATTAAATTACGCATGTCGGGTCAAAATTTGGAAAAAATCAGCCCAGTAGAGGCGGTTCCAGGCTCCTGTTTTGGGGAGGGTGTTACGAGTGCGGTTGTGCGGCGTATACTTCCTTCGTAGTTTGCGGTGCAATAAATGAGTCAGAAACATTTTCATTACAATATGCATTATAAATACCGGGATTGTACATATTTTTGGGCAGAGACGCACTTAGGTACAACAAATGAGAGGCGATATCCTCCCTCAAATTAGGTCCAACTTCAAATTAGTAAGATGATAAAAAGCGTTACGCGCATGGTGCCCCCCACGTTGTTTAAATGGATCCGCCTATGCGCAATATATTACATTTAACCAATTACAGCAAATAATGTCCACATGTGACGTTCATACCGCCCCAAACAATCACGAACAGCACATATTTGTTCTCAGAAAATCCCCCCATTTTACATCCCCTGAATACGGCTATGATTTTTCATTTTGATATTTGTCTTTTGATATGTTGAAGACCATTACATTTCAAGCTCAAAAACGTTTTTGCATGAAAATCGGTCCAACCATATGACCACAATTACCAATAAAAAACACCAATTTTTTTCGTTTTTTTACCATGGTCCCCCATTACAAAGAAGTCGGGATTCAAAAATAAATATATTTTGATGACGAATCGAATGGTTGTTGTCCCATCGAAATCGACCGAGCGTTTCTCGAGATCTCTGGGGGGGGCAGAATATGCCCCCCCCCCCTCGAACGTTAACGTAACTCTAGCCGCCCGCACGGAATAGGGTTAGTATGGATCGCTGAACTATCAGAAAACAATCGAATCAACTACTTCAGACTTCAGCTGCTCATCACTGTGCCATTTCAATCGGCACATCAACAATGACCCACTCGTGCTGACCCAACGCCATCCCCAATGACCTATGTTCAGGCCATTCAAAACTTGGCCGGCGAACACCACGTTCCACTCGTTTATTGCTCGGTGTAACTCGCTACTGCGCAGCGGTGTAACTCGCTACTGCGCAGTGGTGTAACTCGCTACTGCGCAGTGGTGTAACTCGCTACTGCGCAGCGGTGTAACTCGCTACTGCGCAGCGGTGTAACTCGCTACTGCGCAGTGGTGTAACTCGCTACTGCGCAGCGGTGTAACTCGCTACTGCGCAGCGGTGTAACTCGCTACTGCGCAGCGGTGTAACTCGCTACTGCGCAGCGGTGTAACTCGCTACTGCGCAGCGGTGTAACTCGCTACTGCGCAGCGGTGTAACTCGCTACTGCGCAGCGGTGTAACTCGCTACTGCGCAGCGGTGTAACTCTACTGTGCAGCTGTGTAACTCGCTACTGCGCAGCGGTGTAACTCGCTACTGTGCAGCGGTGTAACTCGCTACTGCGCAGCGGTGTAACTCGCTACTGTGCAGCGGTGTTATTGTTGAGCAGCTCTACAGCTGCTCTGCGACCGCTGTGCACACACTTTATTGCACTGCAGCGTCGCTATTTAATCGATATATCGACTGTATCGACGATCGCACGCCAGGGGGCAGTGTGGGGCAGCACGTGTGAGCGAGCACCCGGCCCCCGCGGCGGCGGGAGTGTTTAGTTTGGGGCCGTGCTGGGCCGGGGCCGGGGCCGGGGCAGTGCCACTGTCACCGATGTCGCCCTCCGGCGCCGCGTCTCTAGGACGGGTCGCAACTGAGCGGCGAGCACAAAGGGCCATCGACTAAGCGGTGCGCGGCCCGGTCGAACGAACGGTCATCTGTTACCGTGATGTCGATCGGGGAGGGCTGGGCAGGGCATCTGTCGAGGCTAAGCGGGGGTTAGCAGGGCGAAACACGCACCTCTCCCGGCTGCCCACTAGTATAGAGGCATTGTCTGTCTGTTTGTCTGTCTTTCCGGTCACCGCTGTATTCGCTGATTTTGCAAACCTCCCGATACAACCTTGGATACCGTTAATAGGTTAGGTATGCAAACGAGATGCTTCAAGGATTTCTCAACCAATCAATTGCCAAGGTCGATGCCGAACCTATATTGCCCAATTGCTATCATATGGTCCTTCTTCTCTGCACACCATCTCCCCCACAAACCTGTTCCACATTTTCTCATATCATGACGCACCCTCAGCATATGAGCACCCCGTCACCCCATTCTCGCGGCGCAACCCTTCCCTAACTCCCCCCGGGGCAATCGGTCACCTAGCCTCCCGCCGCCGCCCGCCGCCAACCAACGCCGACCGACGCCGGCCGACGCCGACCACCGACGCCGACCGACGCCGACCGACGCCGACCGACGCCGACCGACGCCGGCCCGCACTCGGCGATTAAAAGCCGCGGCAATATCGGTAATACCGCGCCCCGCGCCCCGGTCGCATCGTTTCCTCCGTAGCCAATAATGACGCAATGCACGGCGGCCGCGCTCGCCGGCTGTGCTCGCCGGCCGGGGCGCCGGTCGGGGCGCCGGTCGGGGTGGAAGGACGGAGCAGAACGTAAATAATACAAGGCGGCTCACTGGCGCGGCGCGGCTGCTACACTAATGGTTCACCACCGAGGCAGCTGGGCGCCGACCGATACCAACCAATTTGGCCGCTCTTAATAATGGCCCGTTATTGGTTGTTTATCTGGGCGCTGTTAATTCTGTCGGACAAATTATGCAGCATAAATGCGCCGCTTTACACGTGGCGTAAAAGGGTAACGAGGAAGTATAAGAGCAGCGTTGTTGTGGGATTACATAAAACGAAAATCACAGCAGTCATGACTCATCGAAGAAATGAGAAGAAAACAAAACGATGCTTGTGTGTTACAGGTAGTATGCCATATACAAATATATGATATATTTCGACTTCATCGTAACAATTTTTAGAAGAGTCTTCTACACATCTTCAATCGAAAAGTTTGTTTGTGTTGTTTCGACACTTCCGCCTCACACTTCACACTTCCAGACCACCGCCGTATTATATGAATGGTGGCACGAGTTGTAACGATGCTTGCTATTTGCCCAGCAGTGTTTTACAGTTATATTTGCGTTTCAGGCTGCTGCTTTGTGACGTTTTTCACGAGGAAGGCAGCGTTGGATGCGCAAAATGAACTGCACAACATCAAATCTCTGCCGGGGGTAAGTGTGCTAATATGCAGGCGCTGGTGTAGTGCCCAAATTCCGCGAGTTTCCCTACTATTGCACTATCTGGGGAATTATTGTAGAACGGAGAATCGTGGTGTATTTAACTGGAGGCATTATACTATTATTGTAAAAAGGCACAAAACTACACAAGAATTACACAAGGGTTATATTCCAGTATTAGTGTATATTATTTATATATTGCCGTAAAACAATTGCATGATGAATACAATATGCTAATACGACGGGATAAATTCATAGGGGAGTCAGATGAATAATTACAGACATTGCGGCGCCCTAACAGCTCATTCCGATCATAAAACTACGAGAGATCTATACAATTTACAATAAGAACGCTTACGTCCCTTGGACCAAACTGGTATTCAATCTGGTTATTGCGGCTGGGCGGACTTCGAAACACCTCTTAAATACCACAGCCTTGTTGCGCTGGCACCGACACGTCAAGTCTGTACTTCATGTTTGAATATTTCACCGACGATCGGGTGGCACAGGCTGGGTCTCTGGCTTGTGAATAACTGCAATGAACGAGAAGAGTTGAGCTGAAGTGACTCAACGAGCAGCTATCTTCCTCCACACAACGACAGCCTAACTGACTTGCATCGCCAGGAAATGGATCGCAACAGACTAGCACTACTTATCAGCTCATGTAATGACTTTGCAATGAACTAATTTGCTGGTGACGGAATGTTAAAGGAATAAATGAAAAGAGGACGTTTACTTAATATAAGGTTATATTAATACATCCAAGAGCCTCTTTTAATAATCCGCTTTCTCTCCAAGTTCTCACATTTGTTTTTATTTGAGGTCACCTTTTGTATTATGTTTAAACGAAATTTCTTGCGCTCATCACCATCGGCAGTCTAATGAGAAATCCACGCCATATCCTAAATAAAGCCTATGGTGGTGTATGCCGCTGGCTGTCTTGCGGGCTCCGTTCACTCTGACGGAGTGAGTGGAGCTACCTCGTCCAACTTACCGTTGTTCCTCACGTGTCCGACTCCGCAGCGCACTCACCGGTTAGACGCCCCGATCCCCGGTCTCCCAACGGCAGCATTGCGTGTCAGCGGGTCCCGGCTGGTGTTCATTGTTTCGCGGCTGGCGTGGACTTCAGTGAGCAAGCAAGCAGGCCTGTTCCGGTAATGAACAGAGGTCCGCCCTCCACCTGAATACCGCCAATTAATTATTATCCGCCGCGAATCGACCTGCAAACGCACACACACACACACACACACACACACACACACACACACACACACACACACACACACACACACACACACACACACACACACACACACACACACACACACACACACACACACACACACACACACACACACACACACACACACACACACACACACACACACACACACACACACACACACACACACACACACCACACACACACACACACACACACACACACACACACACACACACACACACACACACACACACACACACACACACACACACACACACACACACACACACACACACACACACACACACACACACACACACACACACACACACACACACACACACACACACACACACACACACACACACACACACACACACACACACACACACACACACACACACACACACACACACACACACACACACACACACACACACACACACACACACACACACACACACACACACACACACACACACACACACACACACACACACACACACACACACACACACACACACACACACACACACACACACACACACACACACACACACACACACACACACACACACACACACACACACACACACACACACACACACACACACACACACACACACACACACACACACACACACACACACACACACACACACACACACACACACACACACACAC